>SNQJ01S0148985.1:10442-23712 GCA_010110895.2 Picea sitchensis
AATCTTTTCAAATATGTGTGTTGAATAGTGACTAATAACATGAGTTAACATTTCCATATGCAAGCATATTCTCAAATATGACTATTATTCGCTCGTTAATGCGTTTTAATGGGAGATGTCCTCGAGCTTTCTGCTTATTAATGCCAATCTTTTCGAACCTGTCTGGTGAGTTGTTGCTAGTAAAATCATAATTAATGTGCATTGGGAAGGGCAGAAGGTGGAAGGAATGGAGGGGAGAAAAAAATGATTTTAAACTTTTGTGAACTCTCGAAACTTTGAAGACTCGACTAAGTATGGAAAGGCGGGTCAGTCAGATGGAATCATCAAAGGTAGAGTCAGGCTTGCGAGTTCGAGGAGTTTGGGGCCGAATTGTAGATCATTGAATTTTTGGGTGCAAGATGTATACCCCGAACATGGGGCACCAGAGTTCGATAGCGCCTATCCGTGAACCTGTGTCCATAAAATTGGCTAAGTATGCAAGAGAATAGTGGTCGATCAGACTCGTGATGTGAAGATATAGATGGAGATGAGGATTTTTCAGTTCGCCACCACGGGAACCCGTGAGCACAGAAACATGACCAAGTATAGAACCAGAAACGCATAATAGACTGGAAGAAGACAAGGGAAAAATGGCCAAGTATAGAAGAGGAAAAAGAAAGGGGGATAAGAAATTTATCCCTCACACAACAACACTTAGTCTCATCATTATGAAGGCATATAAAGACATTAACTATGCGATAAACATTCTCAGCTATGAAATATAGTTGGAGCTCGACAAACTCTGGTTCAAGTCAAAAGAGATGTTGTTTATATCTATTGAAATTTTTTCCATATTATTATATCTTAATAGTATTTTTTCGTGGTCCAACTATAAAACCATGTTCCAATTTGTGTTTCTCAAGTGGAGATGTGTTTGTGAACACACATTTCCTTGAACCACATTCCAAGGGCAGGGAAAGTGCAACGTCAACTGTTTGTTGAGCAGAGATTTGTTGAAGAGTAAGCAATGTATTTTCAAGTGCACGTATCGTTTGCATAGTATCAATATGATTTCCTTCGTGTTCTTCGTGTATTCTTCTTAATGCACTTGCCATATATTTTTCAACCTTTTCCATGTCACTATGGCTGTGAAAGAGGTAGGATCTCTGGGTAACAACGACCTCAAGAACAACACGAGGACAACATCACATTCTTGTTCCAATCGTGGTTGCAGAATCCCAAGCATGCAAACCGCAATAGGCAAACAAGAGCAACAACAACAGGAAAACAAGAAACCAGCTAAAAAGGAACGAGAAAGCATCAACCAGTGAACCAGTAACGCCGCTAAATAAAAATATTGCTCATATTCAATGCAGACAACATTGCAGAAGAAGAAAAAAAATAATAATAAATAAAAATCGGACCAAAATGTATTGTAACAAGCCTATTAACCAATGCAAGAATGCAATCGTATCACCGAGACCCATCGGTGAATGGGGAAGGACAGAATCTCATCCCCTGACCTGCAAAATGCAACAATAGGTCCAACTGTAGATGTAGGACCCCAACCTTGCAAAGTTGAAGAAAAAAAGAGAAAGCAACAAACAACAAACCAGTGAACAAGAACCAAAAGGCCCAACTGCAACTGCAGGACCTCAACTCTGCAAAGTTGAATCAAACAACAATAAGAATCATCCAACAAACCAATGATCAAGAATCAACCAGTCAACCAAGAATGTCACTGAAGAACAATATTGGCCAAATTCACTGCACACAAGATTGTATCAAAATATCCGAGGAAAATGTATTGTAGCACACATGTTAAGCAAACATTTCAGGTTGTGAGGTATGTCAAGTAAATATTTAAGGATTTGAGGACCGTCCAAAGGCCTTCCAGTGTGTAAACAACTAAGAAAGTTCCAGTTTGCACCGTTGGTATTTTTCAATACTGGGATCGATCAAAACCCTCTTACATCTCGTCTTTGTGTGTGATTACGACGACCAAAGAAGCAGGACTATAATGTTGTCTTCGTCTCGTTCCTCATCGCCAATGTTCGACACAGAAACCACCTCCATATTACCCATAGTGACATACAATAAAAGGAAATTGTATTTTCTCCTCACATACAAAGATGTTTTGCAAGAGGATTTTGACTCAGGAAACTCCAGTATTGAAATTTATCACTTGCAAATTTCAGCACCGAGACCCACCGGTGAATGGGGAAGGACAGAAGCTCAACCCCTAGCCTGCAAACTGTAACAACAGGTCCAACTGCAAATGCAGGACCCCAACCTTGCAAAGTTGAAGCAAACAAGAGCAAGCAACAAACAACAAACCAGTGAACAAGAACCAAAAGGCCCAACTGCAACTGCAGGACCTCAAATCTGCAAAGTTGAATCAAACAACAATAAGCAGCATCCAGTAAACCAACGAGAAAGCATCAACCAGTCAACCAAGAATGTCGATGAAGAAAAATATTGGCCAAATTCACTGCACACAAGATTGTATCAAAAAATCCGAGGAAAATGTATTGTAACACACATGTTAAGCAAACATTTCAGGCTGTGAGTCCTGTCAGGTAAACATTCAAGGATGTGAGGACCATCCAAATGCCTCCCATTGTGTAAAAAACTAAGAAAGTTGAAGTTTGCATCGTTGGTATTTTTCAATACTGAGAGCGATCAAAACCCTCTTGCAGCCTGTCTTTGTGTGTGATTACTACGACCAAAGAAGCAGGATTGTAATGTTGTCTTTGTCTCATTCCTCATCACAATGTTCGACACAAAACCCACCTCCATCGCAGCCACAGTGACATATAAGAAAAGGAAATTGTATTTTATCCTCACATACAAAGATGTTCTACAAGAGGATTTTGACTCAGGCATCTCCAGTATTGAAATTTCTCACTTGCAAACTGCAAATAGCAAACAGAAAACAACGAATAGGAAGCTAAACATGGCACCAAAACCCACCTTTCAATGGGGAGCGATAGAAGTGCAGTTCCAATCGTGGTTGCAGAACCCCAAGTGTGCAAACTGCAACAAGACCAACATGCAAACAAGAGCAATAACAACAGACAAACAAGAAACTAGTGAACAAGCAATGAGCAAGCATCAACCAGTGAACTAGTAATGCCACTAAAGAACAATATTGCCCATATTCACTACAGAGAACATTGCATAAAAAAAATTGGAGGAAAATGTATTATAACAAGCATGTTAACATTTAAGGCTGTGAGGCCTGTTGGGTTAACATTCAACTCTGTCAGGACCATCGAAGGACCTCGCACTGTGTAAACATTTAATAAAGAATGCAGTGTGGCAGGTCTGTTACGTACAAAAAATAATTATTATATTATTTTATAATAATATAAAATAATAATAATAATAATAAATTAGTACCAATAGTTCGAACAATAGAGACTATGCAAAAAAAAAATAGTCAAAGGACAAACTAATATGAAGTCAACTAATTAAAAACTGACTCTTGATGCTCAAAACTTTGGATATCTAAACATTTCAAAAAAATAGTACAAATTCAAAAAGATCATAGTTGATCAAAAACTTTGGATATGCTAACATTTAAACATTGGGAATAGCAAAGCTGGCAATAAGACCTCCAATCTGTTATCCAATCAGATCATGACATATATGGTATTTTTTTATTATATACAAATCAATGTTTTTAGTTCTATAGTTCCAACAATAGAGATTATGCAAATATTTTTAGTCAAAGGACGAACTAATATGAAGTCAACGAATTATCGATCGCTATAGTCCCTCAACGCCTTCCGCAAGGACTAATAAGGAAAAGATTTTGGTTTAAAAAAACAACAAATTTGTAAATTTCATAAGTCCAAATTGTTGATGGCTTAGTGAAATTGTCAATGGGCTAACTTTATAAAAGGGGTTATAAGTTTTTGTACTCATCCATTTAGTTGAAGATTTTATATATTTTATTTTAAATAAAAATATATTATTTTTTTGATGGTGATTCTCTTAGATCCGTTTAAAATTTGAAGAAGGGGATTTTAGTTACACTCTAAGTACATTTATGATGGTGCATAGATTTTTGAATTCTTTATGTTTCTTTCTTTTGTGTTTATTTTTGAAACTTAAAACTACAATTGCAGTTTTTCATTCAACACATCACACATGCAATTTAATGCAATTCAAACACAAATTAATTTTAATCAAGCACATGAAATTGATCAGCTACAAACCATATTCAAGATATCAAGTTGTCAATCACATCATCATTCAACAACAATTCTACATCGACATTAACTCAAAATTTCCTTTGGTATCCGCAATGATTTTTTTTTTGTTAAGTGTCAAATCAAATCAAAATTGACTTGCATTGTAATTGTTAGGTGCATTCTTCGTTGAACTCGACACCCTACAATTTTTTAGTCTAAATTAAAATTGTTCGGTCTTATTGTCAAATGGTGGAGTTGCATGAAGCCCTCTTTTTTTTGAACTACCTACCTGCAAAAGGAGGCCACAATCAATGTTTCAAATGGCTCAAATTCAAGAATTATTAGCGTTATTGAACACTAATACTCACTACTGAAGACAACACAATCATACTCAACAAAGGCACTCTTCAATCAGTTCTAACTTGTTTGCAAGTTTCGCAAGCCAAAGTTAAATTTCTTCGAACTCAACCACAACATCTTCATGATAAACACTAGCTAAAGTATCTTCAACATTATGAACTAGTAATTCTTTAGAACATCCCACTTTTTGAATTTGATAATGATTTCTATCAACAATCAACATAGGGTCAACTTAGTGAAACAACTTCAGATGAAGATGAAGTTATTTATGAACAATTTCAGCATACTCTTTCCAAGCCCATTATCAAACCTTGGGAAGAAATAAAAAACAACAAACATATAACAGGTCGTGTATATGATAAGTAAGTAACCTTTCAAATTCCATATTATTCTAGACCAATCCACTTCAATAGTGCAAGAGTCCTTCAAGAAGTTTCAATTTCACTTGTTCCAATTTAACATAAAAATGCTAAGTGCCAACATTGTCATCGATTTGGTCATATGGATGATTGGTGTTTTTATATCCATCCTTGTCAGCATTGCAGAAAGCATAATCATTCATCAGAAAAATGATCTACACTAAAGAAACTTGAAAGATTGAAGATTTATTATGGTTGGATCAATCCTTGGAAATGGTCATCAACAACCAAGGAATTATATCAGTCTTACCATAGAATTCTCTCTTGAGTAAAGACACAACGTGCAACAGATAGCCATTCAATCTTCTCTCTTTGCACCTTAAAGTGGGGAATGTACACAAACAAAATGAGAATGGTACTCTCTTGCACCTCAAAGGGTCGAGTACATTGATTAAACTCTCTTGCACCTTAAAGGGAGGAGTAGATTAATGAGTGAAAATGGTTAGTGGTAAACCAAAACCACCAAGTGAAGTAAAAATTGTTAGTGGTCAACCAAAATCACCAAATAAAGTGATGAATTGGTTAAGAGTAACCCACAAGAAAACTCATGATGTCTCACTTTTCAATTAACAAAGGAAGGAATATATATCATGATTGTCAGACTTCAAGTTTCGAAAATAACAAACAAATTTCCAAATAGGAAAAAATAGTTTGTAGAGGGAATAATTAGACAAACAAAACACCACATGGGTGACAACAATAGCAACAAGAGCGTTGCAAAGATTTCATCACTTGTGAAAAACTTCCAATTTGGACATTTTTGAGGTTTCTACCACTTGTTGTATTTTGTGCGACATCCATTGATTGTTTGAGTTTGATCTCAGCATGTTAATTAATGCATAATTTGAGCAGTTCCAGCAGGACACCTAGTTTACTACTCGGTAGTTATTAGGAAGAATTATGGTTTAGTTGAATCATACGCAGAAACTCAAATTAATGATTAGGATGCTAATTGACACTATTAGTGTGTCCTTTTCTGAGAGCATTTTTGTGGACATTATGTTCACATGGATGGCCATTTGACCTAGAAGAGGACTACTAGATCCATATACATTGTTGCTTGGCATTTGATTGAGTTGTTAGGTATTTTCAGGGATGTGTCATACTTGTGATGGATTCACTTATCTTAATTCACTCTTATCAGGTATTGGAGTTCATGTCAATGAACAATTACGTGCGTTCTAGATCACATGTTTACACAGTGGGATTTTATAGATTCTATTAGTTTTCGACATCTAGATTTGGTGGTTTTCAGGTAGTTCTTCATCGAGGCTCAAATCGAGAGTTCAAAATCAATATTTGGAGATGATACCAGTTCTTACTTCCTTAGTGGTGTTACTATTCAGAATTATAATTGAGGGGGGGATTGTTAGCATTTGTCTCCTTATACAACCATGAAGTCCTACACCACCTTTGCATTTTTCATATCATGGGATGGAGTTTTTATCCTAAGTGTGTATTAGATCATGTTTTTCTTCCTTGTCTTATTCTTGATGAGGTGTCAGTGTGAGATAAAATCAAGCTTAAGAGGTGGTTTCATTATGTACTATAAAATTGTATCATTGGAATGAATATTGGAATACAAAAGAATATGGCTTGAGGCATTTTCCACCAAGTTTTTGTGTCATATCTTGTGTTCTATTTCTTAACATCATAACAAAATTGTAATAACAACTAATAGTAATTATATAATGGATATGATATTGACTCAAAATTTAGCCAAAAAATAACAAATTATGAATTTATTACTATTTTGTTTTACCATAAATGTAGATATAGGTACACCTTTTGTTTTGCTTTAGAGGAAACACAACCATTAGTAAATTATCCATGATAAATAAATATGATACAAATAAAGGGTACCAATGATTCAATCAATCAACTTATTATAACTATGAATATCCAAAAAATCATTTTGGAAAAAACACAACCATTAATAAAATATCCATAATAAAAAAAATAAAAATAAAAAAAGATCCATCTTAATTATAGATATATCATGTTCCCAAAGAGTTTAAATCTCTTCAAGTGAAAATATTTCCTCAAATTTTTATAATCTAAAAAATATTTACACTCGCAAAAATTTGTTCCCTTTCAACACATGATAAATCGTAAGTTAAGATAAATCTATACTAGTTATATCTTTTTCACCTATTAATTTTAAACCTAATTTAATCCATTATAATATTATTTTTAACTTATTTTTATTTTTAATTCATTAATATAATTTTTATTATAATTTCTCAACAATGTTTATTATAATTTTTAGTGAAGATATCAACATTTTGATCATCTATTTGGAAATGTGCAAGAGAGACAACATTCTCAGGAACCAATTGTCTCAAATAGTGAGCATGGAGCTCCACATACTTCATATTACTGTGGGAAATAGGATTGTCAACAACTTGCATGGCAATCTGATTATCATAGTAGATTGTAGTCAAGGTTTGAAGACAAGATCTAAGTTCACCCAGAAGTTGGTGGATCTAGATGACCTTTGTACCTGCATGAATGGCACCATGGTATTATGATTTTTTAGTTGACAAGGAGACTACCTTCTATTTCTTGCATGACCACACCAATAGTCCAATGCTGAAGAGAAACACATAGCCAAAAGTGGACTTCCAATCATCAATGTTGCTAGCCCATTCAGAGTCAGTGAATTCGACCAGTGAATTTGAACTTCAGCGATACTTGATACCAAAATGAGCGGTACCCTTGAGATAGAGGATAATTTGGTGTATTGCCTTCCAGTGGATTTATTTTGGGTTCTGCATAAATTGAGAAACCACACTAACAACAAAGGAAATGTCATGTCGATTGTGAATAATATAAATAAGAGTGTCGACCAGTTGTTGATAAAGTGTAGCATCGACTTTGGGAGTTTGACAAGTTTTGGTGAGCTTTACTTCGGACTGAAAAGGAGTAGCACATGGCTTACAATCGACCATCTTAAAACATGTCAAAATATCCAATACATATTTATATTGATAAATGAAAAAACCATCACATAGTGGTAATACTTGAAGAACCAAAAAATAATGCAAAGTACCAAGATCTCTCATGTCAAAGGAGTCAACAAGTTTTTTCTTCAATCTCATAATGAGATCAATTTTATTGCCAATAACGACAATGTCATCAACATATACAAAAACAATCAAAGTGTCTCCATTGGTCTGGAGTACATAAAAATTGTGATTATATTCACAACGTTTGAAACCAATTCTAAGAAAGAAACTATCGATCTTATCATACCAAGCTCGGGGAGCCAGCTTCAAACCATAAAGAGAATTCTTGAGTTGATAAACCAAGTTAGGATCTGTCACAAAACTAGGACGTTGTTCCATGAAAATTTATTCACATATATCTCCATGAATAAAAGAACTCTTCACATCCTTCTGATGGATTTTCCATCCAAAACGAGCAGCAAGGGAAAGAATCAATCGAACAGAGTTCATCTTCGCAATAGGTGAAAATGTTTCAGTGTAGTTGATACCTTCTTGTTGAGAAAATCCATTTGCAACCAAGTGAGATTTATTTCGATCCAAAACATCTTCAAAGGTTAATTTGGTCCTATACCCAGCAACACTTCACAACATTCTTTCCTTGTGGTTGGGGAACTAAGTCCCAAGTGTGATTCTTCGACAAAGAATCAATTTCTTTTTCCATAGTTGATCCGAATTATTTTCGTCACGAAATGAGAGAGGAGATATAATAAAGAAATATACCAAGATATTGCAAGATATCCAATAATATGGAAAATATATATCAGATTTATATAACAAGATGCACATATATACAATAATATGCAATTTCTATTAATGAGTGTTCAATGTATAGAACTGTAAAATTACATAGTGAAAGACTCACTAGAATGGTAGCGACTTATCTCTGAGAAGAGATGTGATGGCTACGCTCATTAGCAAGAAGATGATTTTTAAAATGAGGGTCCAAATTCCTTTTTAACATAAATAAAATCCAAAACCCTAACCCTGAAAAATGAAAAGCCAACAGTTTTGTGGACCTTGTTTTGGGTAGTTTGGTGTATCAACTTTTCGGGGGCGTAAATTTGGCATATGATCTTCGTTTGGGGTGCACAATAGCTCATTGGAAAGGTATCGACGAGGAGCTTCATTTAGGGGGATAAATTAAAGCCTTCCAACTATAATTAAGGTGCCTGATCGTGAAAAATCATCGTTTAGACCCTCAAAATGGCTATGGAAGTTTGGGACCCGAAAAATTGCTAAAAAATAGTATGTTGCCAAAAAATGTTTTGAGATAGTTGGAATAAGTGGGAGGCTACTGAGATCCTCTTGGAACAATACTCCCTCCTTAGGAAGCAATGGTCTCCATTGTTTTGAGTTCCCTGGGGAGAGGGGAAAGCATTTGTTGAACCTGAATCTCAGTGAATCGCTTGCCTTGCTAGAGAAGTCGTGTTGCTTAGCTTGTTGAAGACTGTCACGAACCTGTTGCTGGTGGGGTTGAATTTTTTCGACCAACCTGTTGAATCTTGGCTTGACTGGGCAGTGTGTAGGTACTATTGTAGGTGAAGAAACAATATCTTCATTCTCTTATGCAATCTTCTTATGTTGGAAAGAAAGGTCTTGGGCCAAGGCTGCAGTGGTTGCAGTGTCCTTTTGTTCACCTTTTGAATAGATTGTGAAGAGGCTGAATTTTGTAGTATGATATATTACCTTGCGGCATTGTTTTGGTGGGACAGTAGTTGAAACTACCTCTGATATCCTGTAGAGATGACCCCCCAGAGTAACAATGACACTACGGGGTCGAGACTCATAAATAGAATGGCACTTCCACATATATGGTTGGCCCAAAAGAACATCACAGACATCTAGCGAGGAAACATCACATAATACTTCATCCTTGAAGGGTTGGATGTCATATGACAATTGACACTGTTGGCTAACACAAATATCTCGTCCCTAGCGAAGCCACCTGATGTTTTATGGTTGCGGGTGTGGTGTTGTCGACAATCCCAATTGTTTAATGACCTCTATTGAGATCTGGTTCTTCTAGCTTCCATTATCAACAATAAAATGCAGCGGGGTCCCCTTCACCCACATCTGTGAATGAAAAATGTGTTCCCCCTCTTCAGGATCTACTGGTTCTTCTGGTTGAATTGTTGTGGTCACGACAGTAGCAGTGGGGTCTGCGTTGATGATCTTTCTTCTCCCATTATTTTCTGAATCAGGGTTCGGCTCCTTTTCTTTGATCTCAGCCACCAATGATTGTTTTGAGCGACATTCATCTGTGTTGTGTCAGGGACTTTTGTGGAAATCACACCACTTTCTAGTGTATTTCTTCATCTTTTCGTTACCCTTCTTTTCTTATGGCTTGGACTGGTTTTCTAGAGGCTAGTTGTTAGGGTCGTCTTTACCATACTTTGGTTGTTGTGGATTTGCAGACTCGAGATCCTGTTTTTTATGGTGCCTAAATTTATGCTCTATTTTGATAGCATATCGATAGACAATTCTCAGTGATGAGATGTCTAGGAAATCCATTTCGGTTTGGATGTACCTATGAAGATCCCTGTAGTATTTCAGAACCAATGTTGCTCATAGTATTTGATACATGGCTTGGTGCGCAAGCTATGGAAAATATCTGTGAATTATGGCACTGTTTGTCCCCTCTCTTGCCACAGTGTGGTCCATCTCATGTATTGGTCTTCATAACTACCAACAGGGTAATATTGTTCCTTGACCACATCCACAAAAAAATCCCAAGTGGGCTCAGACCCATATATTCTAGACTCCTCTATGGAACTTTAATCCCAGTAAGTTTCCCACCAATGTTTGACATGG
Source organism: Picea sitchensis (assembly GCA_010110895.2). Classification (NCBI taxonomy): domain Eukaryota; kingdom Viridiplantae; phylum Streptophyta; class Pinopsida; order Pinales; family Pinaceae; genus Picea; species Picea sitchensis. Next base: position 21,219 of record SNQJ01S0148985.1, read on the forward strand.
AGGAGAGCCTTAAGGAGTGTAAAGGTGATCTTTTCCCTGTCGAAAAATTTGTGAATAGAGAAATAAACTTCTAGCATATTTAACCATTTTTCTAGGGCATTTGCATCGTTCTAACCTTCAAATACGAGAATATCAAAATTAACTTGTACCTTGAAAGGAGAGGATCCTCCAAATTGGTTGCTTGATGAAGTTGCGCCTGTTGTTATCTATAGGCATTGAAGGATGTGGGAAAAATTATCCATCATTTCGTCCCTCTGTCTCGTGAGAGCTTGCTCAAGCAATAGATTAATAGAATCTTCTGCTATGTCATATCTCTTTTCTTCCACCATGGAGGGTTTCTTGGGCATGTGAGAGTGATTGTCCTCAAGAGAGACAAGCTCGAGACCCAACTTTCTATACTTGGACCTCGTCAGGGACATGCACTGAAAAACGATCAAGAGCATCCCGCTCTGATACCACTGATGCGGATTATTTTTGGCATGAAATGAGAGCGATATATAATAAAGAAACATATCAAGATATGGAAAGAGATACAATAATATAACAGAGATATATCAGATGTATATAACAAGAGGCACATATATACATTAATACGCAATTTCTATTAATGAGTGAAATGTACAGAATTGTAAAATTATAGAGTGAAAGACTCGCTAGAATGGTGGCAGCTTATCTCTGAGAAGAGATGTGATGGCTACGCTTATTCAAAAGAAKATGATTGTTACAATGAGGCTCCAAAGGACTTTTTAACATAAATAAAATCCAAAACCCTAACCTTGGAAGATGAAAATCCAACATTTTTGTGGACCCCATTTTGGGTAGTTTGGCGTATTAACTTCCCAGGGGTGTAACTTTGGCGTACAATCTCTATTTTGGGTGCATGATAGCTCGCTGGAAAGGTATCAACAAGGAAATTCATTTAGGGGGCTCAATCAAAGCCTTTGGCTATGGTTGAGGTGCCTGATCATGAAAAAATGTTGTTTAGGCCCTCAAAATGGCCCCAAAAGTTTGGGACCTGAAAAAATGCTAAAAATAGTAAGTTGCCAAAAAAATATTTTGAGCCAATTGGAATAGGTGGGTGGCCACCGATATCCTTATGGATCAATATCCTATTCCCATTTAGTTCTTCATTGGGCATAAAAGTAGGTAACATGATCAGAAGTTTCAATTACATGAGTCATCAATGCAACACTTGCATGTTGCTTTTGACTTCAAGTTGGTCGTCTTGAGGAAATATCATCGGCATAAGGTCCAACAACTTCAATTTTCTTGGCATCCCATGTGGGTAGACAAGAAATTGATCAAAATTTGAAACAATTCCAGTCGACTGAGATGGTGGAGCAATAAAAAAAAAGCAACGGATTGATCGACCAGGAGGTCGATAGTGTAGTTGAAACAAGAACAGAGTTCGATTGTCCAGTAGAAGGACTAAAAAATGGAACATCATAACTAGATTTGGAAAAAACATCAAGTGATCATTCTATAGAAATCTATAGGAGGCATGCAACAACTTGATGCTAAATGAATTCTCATCAAACCATACATTTTATCTGATAATGATTTGTTGTTCGATAGGATCAAATAGTCAATAGGATTTAGAATCTTCAGAGTATCCCATCATGAAACAGGCATGACTCTTTGCATCCATCTTATTTCTACAATCATTGGAAATATGAGCCCAAGAAACACATCCAAACACATCCAAACACGGAAAGGTGTCCAAATGAAGGCTTCTTTCCACATCATCATTCGAATGAATTCACCGAAGAAATAGATTGAGTCAATATGCAATTGAGAAGATAGTTTGCATAATATACTGCTTCAGCCCAAAAGTGAGGTGGAAGATCTTTGGCCTACAAAATATATCTAGCCATTTCGACTAACATCTAATTTTTGCATTATGTGACACCATTTTTCTAAGGTGTGTGAGGAACCAACCGTTTCCAGTCAATACCAGATCGAACGAGGTATTCTTCAAAAGGTCAATTGACATACTCACCACCATTGTCAGATCTCGGGCACTTGATGGGTCTGCTACATTGCTTTTTAGCAAAGGCTCTAAATTATTTGAACTTTTCAAATACAAGATTCTTATTCTTTAGAAAGTAAACCCAACTGAAACGAGAAGATCGCTAATTAAATTCATGATATACCTTGCACCTGCTAGGGAAGGTAGATTGATGTAGTAGACATCATTGTGGACCAACTCCAAGAAGTTTTGTGCTCGCCACACTTTGCTAGAGTCAAAGGGTGCCTAATGATGCTTTCCAAGAACACAACCTTTATAGACTCCTTAAGGGGGGGAAACTTTAGGTAGACCAACAACCATTTTCTTATTTTTCGTTGATTGTAGACTTTGAAAATTTAGGTTTTTGATTCATTCATGCCAAGTTCAAATTCACTCATAAGTGTGAGCAACAAAAGTATTCAGTTCAGTATTGGGTCTAGTCATGTCATAGAATTTATATAGAGTTTCCTTCAGGTTGAGAAACCT
>SNQJ01S0148987.1:0-15209 GCA_010110895.2 Picea sitchensis
AAAATATATCATAACTCATACCGTTACCCATCAAACAAACTTGGGTCCATTACCCAAACCTGGGGTCTCCAACTTCTCATGGCCATAACTCTCTAACCGTGAGGAATTATGTGACATTCCACATACCATTGGAAATGACATGACAAGAACTATCCATCTAGGATATTTTCCCTGACAAATTCACTTTCCTTCATATCATTATTCCACAATTAAGCATGGGTTCTCTTACTCCACAAAGCGTCTTCCCATGAGGGCTTTCACCATAAGGGGACCACTTTGGAGTTCATCCATATTTACTTATTATCAACCATGAAAAAACAATAATGAGTCATATTTACATCAAAAACTACTGGGTCCATTACCCAAACCTTTTTTCTATGGGTCTTTCTTCAAGGGTTGACATCAATGACAACCAACCTTAATCAACAATATAAGCTCTCGGATCAAGACATGGAACAGATTATAAAGGAATGGCCAAAATAATTTCTTGTACATGTCATCGATGCAGAGTTATATGAAACTGACACTATAGTAAAATGGATTATTACGCAAGATGAACATGTTAGAAATTCCAGTGGGAAGAAGAAGTGGAGGGAACGCAAAAAGCAGGTTGAAGTCCAAGACATAGAGAGTGACGAAGAGGACGAAGAGGAAAACTCTAGAGATAACGGGTCTGGATCGCTAGGAGGACGAGAGGACAAAGCAAAAGGACAGGGAGGAGGAGAGGATGAAGCAGAAGGATAGGGAGGAGGATAAGAGGAAGAAGAAGGACAGGGAAGAGGATATGAAGAAGAAGAAGAGCAAGGAGGAGGTGAAGCTACACCACTTGAAGAACGCCCTATTGTGACAGTGACCCCACAAAAGAGGAAAGTTACTCTGAAGAAACCTTCAACAAGGAAGAAGACACACGCCAATAATCCATAGTTGGAAGCCACTCTCACTGATGACGACATTAGTATGGTCCACGGAGTTATGGAGGATGCCTCTGAAGACATGCTGTAGATATACAAAGAGAAACACATGGAGTTATATGAAAATATTGAGAGGGAGTTGAAGGAAGTGCAACAGGTTGTTCGTTTGGTCTGCACACTGCCTACTACATCGTTTGTGCCTTCCTCATCATAGACCAAAAAATTGGGTGACGAACCAACTCCACATGGTGAACCATGGATTTGGATCACCCTCACACAGTGTAGCATCAAGTTTCCCACCCCCGTAGCACTATAGGATGAAGCTTCTCACAACAATGGAAAGGATGAAGAGATCCCAGGAGCAGCGCACAGTACAACAACATATCACTGCCCTCTAGGGTAAGGTGATGGAAGTAACACAGAAGTTACAACCTATGTAGGATGAAGCTTGCAAGGTGTTTCAGGAGATCGACAACCAGGTTTCATAGTTAGATCAAGTAGTTGCAGTTGTAGAACAACACCTGGAAGGGCCTGTTACAGAGCAGACAATCTAGGAGTTGGCTGAGAAGGAGACTCAGTCGAGGCAGCAAGTCGAAGCAGCTTGAGTTAAGCTTGAGGATTTTGAAGCAACATTATCCGGACCTGAGTGACTCGGGATGAGTCACAAGTGAGTGTTGGGGGCCTGTTTCCCTCGACCAAGTTTTGGGAAAACTTTGGTCAGTTTTGGAGGTTTGGGCCCACTTTTGGACTTTGAAATGCTGATCGAAGTAGGAGGGCCAATGCGGAGCTGAGATCGTGGATCTCACCTATTTTGATGGTTATGTGGACCTAGTAAGGGGACCTCTAGGGTTTTGTAACGAGTTTATGGGATTTCGGCCCATGGGTTCTCCCCATGTTTAGGCCCTATTGTAAGATTTTGTAAAGTATAAATAAAGAGGAATGTAGGGTAGAAGTAGTAGTTCTATGTGAAGGAATGTATGTGTTCGAGGCTTTGTGCTCGTATGTGATTTTGTAGTAGGTTCTAAGTGTTGTGGTAAGAGATTATGTCTATGTGCATTTGACCTAGTTTTGGAAAGTAAAGAAGGAGGATCTAGTGCTTAGTGCGCAGCTATCCTGTCTGGTGAAAAGTTCGACTTTGTGGCTTAGTGCATGAGAGTGACTGGATGTAATATTTTGGTGAATAATAAAGATGCAAAGCGGTTTGTGGATGTAGCCCCACCCTAGGGTGAACCATGTGATTTGGTGTCTCATGGTTTGCTTTGTGCAATGCTATTTTTATTATGCATTTGCTTAGTGCTACGATTATGATGTGTAATGAATAGATATTTTGTTACTTAAGTACTTTACTTATGTTTAAGGGTAAATGAATACTAGATTTAACTCACATTGCTAAGTGATAAGTGCTCAGGGTACATAATCACTTGTTATTACTGCACTTATCTGTCTTTGATTATGCTCTACAGTGTTAATGAGGTTACTAAACTAATGCATGTTCACTTCCTAAGCGTTAAAAAAATACTCTGCGAAGTAATTTTATCACAGATTCATGTTCCAGTGTGGTTACAGACCCCTGCATCTTGTAACCCCCCCTGCTTCTACCTCGGGTGAGACTTCGCCTGCTTCACAGGTGTTGTCGAAAGGGCCGGTAGTCGAGGTTTTTTTGGTGCGTTGTTAAGCGTTGAACCCTAGGTATTCCCTTGTGCCAACACTGGATAATGACTAATTATGACTAATAAACAAGGAAAAACCTTAGGAAAAATAAATCCTATGTGTGTGTGAAGTAACTCCAACACCCCCCATGAACATCACTATGGTGAAAATAAAGAATGGGTCTCAACAATGAGGCCATGTTAGGTACCCAAATACAAAAGATACACTGAAATAAAGTGAGGAAAGAGGGAAAACCTCAAGGGAAAACCCCCCGTCAAGGTACAATGTATGTAAAAAGAAGAACTACAATTGCTAGGAAACTGTGTCCTTCACTCCAAGACGACTTCGCAGAGAATGGAACTTCTGCTAAGTGAAGGGCTTGGTGAAGATGTTTGTTGTCTATTCCACTGAAGGAAAAAACTGTAGGTCGATGATTCCCTCATATACTAAGTCTCAAATGTAGTGCATGTGGATCTCGATGTGCTTCGTCCACTACCTCTGAACTAGATCTCTGAAGAACTTCAGAGTGCTCTAGGTGTCACACTAGACGATGATCGACCGATGAAACTGAATACCCAACTCAGTGAGAAAATTTTGTAGCCACATAGCCTGACTGGTTATGTTAACTACCCCTCTTTACTCTGCCTTGGCTGAAGATAGAGAAATGTAAACTTGCTTCTTACTCAACCAACAGATAGGCCTGGAACCAAGACTGAGTGAGTAACCAGATGTGTACTTGTGGTCAGTGCTATTGCCAACCCAGTAATAATTAGTGAACCCGATGAGATATAATGTAGATTATGCTACATAATGAATCCAAAAGGTGATGGTTCCTTGTACGTATCGAAGGATATGTTTTGCAACCATACAATGTAGCTCATGCGGCTCCTGCGTGAACCTGGAAACTGCGCCAACTGCATATAAGAGGTTTGGTATGGAGTGTGTGAGATACAACAAGCTCCCCACTAGATGTTTTTACAGTGTGTTGTCAACCAATGGAGTCTCCCTGCCATCCTCAAGTTTGACTCCTGATAAGAAAGGAGTGGGAGCAGACTTGCAGTCTGTCATGTGAAATCTCTCAAGGAGATCTCGTGCATACTTGGCCTGAGACAGTTTGATGCCTGATGCATCCTGACTGATCTCGAGTCCAAGGAATAAGTGTAGTAGACCCATGTCCTTCATCAAAAACCTATCATGTAGAATCCTCTTGACTAAAGCAATCACTGAATTTGAGCAACCGGTGATCAAAAAATCATCAATGTACGGCACTAAGAGTAGAAGTGAATCAAACAACCTAANTCTGTGACAACAGGTAGGAATCCATCTTGGCATACCATGCCCTCAGAGCCTACTTGAGGCCATAAAGGGACTTCTTCAATTGACATACAAAAGATGAGTCCTACATAAATCCTTAGGACTACTCCATGTAGATCTCCTTAGAGAGATCACTGTGAAGAAATGCATTCTTCAATTCCATCTGATGGAATTCCCATCCCTTCATTGCCGCAATGGCAAGTGCCAATCATATGGAATCCATCTTCGCTACTAGAGTGAATGCATCATCATAGTCAATACCATGAACCTGTTGAAAGCATTTGGTGATAAGCCTGTATTTGTATATGCTAATTTTTCCATCTATTGTGCTCCTGGTCCTATAGACCCATCTTCATCTGACAATGTTCCTCCCAGAAGGAAGGGGAACCAGATCCCAAGTCTGGTTCTCGAGGAGGGAGTTGTACTCCTTCTGCATGGCGGATTCCCAAAATGGATTTCCAGCAACCTCGCCATAAGACTGTGGATCTAAAGATTGAACCAAGAAAAGATGCTTGGAGGGCAATGGTTCAATGGTAGTGAGTGCAACAGTAGGCTCATAAAAATCAGATCGAGTCCTCCTAGTATTTGTTGGATCACCAACGAGATCCCCTGCATCCTGAAGAGTAGTAAGTGCCCACTTGGGCCTCTGCTCTGGCTATGCAACTGCATCTGGATGCTCTAAATATTCATCTTACTATACTGAATCTGAATCTGAATCATCTGATTCCTCTGAATCACAAATCTTGTCTGAAGAAGAGTTAGCATGTGCATGCTCAACATCTCATAAAGCTAGAAGAATGAAGGTGTCTGTATGCAGCTGTTGAGGTGCATGCAAGACACTTTCCTCAAATTGGACTCTTCGCTCAATGATGATTCAGTTCGAGGAAAGATCAATAAGCCTATATCCCTTCAAACCATCTGGGTATCCAAAAACAATGCACTCAGTGCTCTATGGATCAAGTGACTTCCTCTTTTCAGAGGGAATTCGGGCCCATGCACATGAACCAAAAATGCAAAAGTGGATCACTTTCGGTTTGAGTCCACTCCAATCCTCGTAGGGGGTCTAATCCTTGACATATCTATGGGGAGATGTGTTTTGGATGTATGTTGCACAATTAAGTTCTTCGGCCCATAGTCTATGTGGTAGTGATTTTGCATGCAACATGCAAGATGCCATCTCCTTTAGAGATTTGTTTTTCCGCTCAGCAACTTCGTTTTTCTACGGAGTATAGGGAACTGTATGTTGCAACTGAATCCCTGCCTCATGGAAAATATTATGGATATCATCATTTATGTACTCTCCCCTGTTATCATTTCTAAGGACTTTGATCTTCTTTTCGGACTGTGTCTCAACCAGGGCTTTGAAATCTTTGAGGTGTTGAAAGACCTCAGATTTTTTCCTAAGAAAGTAGATCCATGTAAAACGTTAGAAATCATCAACAAAAATGAGAACAAACCTTTATTTTTTGATCGATGGATGCAAAAAAGGACCCATAAGGTCACTTTGGATAATATCTAAAGGTGCGAAAGATCGCTAAGACTTTCCTTTGTCAAATTTCTCTTGAGGGTGTTTTCTGAGAACACATCCCTCACATAATCCCTTGGAGAAATGGATGTTTGGTAGACCATCAACCAATATTTTCTTGCTAATATGTTGCATGTATCTTAAATTCAAATGTCAAAACCTTTCATCCCATATCCTACTACTTTCATCAGCATGCGTAAGCAGTAAAGAAAAATCAAGTTCAATGAATTCAGAAAATGTATACAATCCAGACTGATGATTTACCTCACCGGTAGCAACCCTGGAGTTGGTTTGTATGTCATAAATGTCCATGAAATTTGGTGTGAATGTGAATTTCTTTCCAGTGCCAGAATTAGTCATCTGATACACTAAGAAAAGGTTGACAAAAAGTTTGGGAACGTGCAGCACATTCTCAAAGCTTCCATTGGTGAGTTCAATCCTTCCTTTCCTGGTGACTTCGATAGAAGAATTGTCCCCCATCAGAATAGGAGGAAATTTGCATGCATCCAATGAAGAATATACTACTTTTGATGCATCAATATGATGAGATGCTCCTAAATAAACAATCCAAGCATCGGGAGTGGAGTTGATGGAAATCAAGGCATGGCTAGAATTGTCTTTCTTGGAATTCAGATCTTCTGGCTTCTTCTTCTTAGCCCCCTCGAGGATGAAATATCCAAGGTTGTTTTTCTGAAGTATTTGAGACATCAGATCTATTTTGTTTTCATGCATGTGGATTCTGAATGGAATACATTGTGACAATGCGTGCATTTCTCCCCTTTTCTTCCCTTTTCCCCTTTGGATTCAGAGGCATCGGTGAAGGTTTTTGTGTACCCTTCCTTCTTCGAATGTGCATGAGCTTTTCGTTTATCTTTATATTCATATTTTTTATATTTGTGGCTTCCATCATGCACAGTGAGTGAATGAGCCCTTGGGCCTTTGATTGTTCCCATGTTGATGAGCTTGGTTTTATCTTGTGTCAGGTATTCGATAAAGTCCTCAAGAGAAGGCATCTTCTAGGTGGCTCCAGAGGTGAATCTAACAGAATGGAATGTGGATATGAATATAGATAATTCAAGACCAAGTTTGGAGAGAATGGTGAGAACCATTTGTTTCTCCTCCTTTGATTTATGAACCCCGCAAGCTTTGAGTTGCGATAGTAAATCCTTGAATTTTGTAAAGAAATATTGGATATTGTCGAAGCTTTTTGGATCCAATGTAAGCAGTTCCACCTTCAGCATGTGTCCCCTCATCTCATCATGTTTTACAAAGAGCCCTTCCAAGGTGGTCCAGGCTTCATTGGGAGTCTTACAGGAAGATATGTGAAAAAGGAGATCGGGAGAAATAAGACTGCATATTGTTCTGAGTGCCTCATCCATACGATTTAAGTACTTGGATTTTTCTATGCCTGATGTTGGTTCTGCATCTGTATTCAAGGTTAACCTGTACAACCCTCTGGTTCATAGATGTATGGATATTTTCTCCTTCCATGAAAAATAGTAGTAAGGTGTAAGAATGAATTCGTTTTGGAAATCCATCTTTTCGTTGTCTTCAATCTTTTGTACCTGCAAAACATTTTGGTGTAGCTTTTGCTTAGCAGTCCATCGGCTCTGATACCATGGTATCCTCTCCTCCAGTCTGCACTTATTGAATTATACAGAGTATATCATGTGTAAATTATTCATTATTCACAATAGTTAATGAGAATTCTTTCATTCTTTCTCTCCTTCTTCTTATTTCTCTTTTTATCTTTGCAAATGTGTGTATCCTTGTTTAGCTAGATCTATTCTTTGTAGGTTCAACACATTTACATGGTATCAAACAAAAAAAAATTCTCATTGAGTTGGGCATTCAATTTCATCGGTCGATTTTCATCTGGTGTGACACCCAGAGCACTCTGAAGTTCTGCAGAGATCCAATTCAGAGGCAGTGGGTGAAGCACATCGAGATCCACATGCACTGCATCTGGGACTTAGTACATGAGGGTATCATCAACCTATAGTTATGTCCTTTAGAAGAACAAATGACAAACACCTTCACCAAGACCTTCACTGAGAATAATTTCCATTGTTTGCAAAGTCGTCTTGAAGTGAAGGACACAATTTCCTAGCAACTATAGTTCTTATTTTTACATACATTGTACCTTGAGGGGGGGTTTTCCCATGAGGTTTTCCCTCTTTCCTCACTTTATTTTAGTGTATATTTTGCATCTGGATAACTAACATGGCCTCTTTTCCATGACCCATTCTTTATTTTCACCATAGTGATTTTCAAGGGGGGTGTTGGAGTTACTTCACACACACCTAGGATTTCTTTTTCCTATGGTTTTTCCTTGTTTATTAGTCATAATTAGTCATTATCCAGCCTCCTATATCTTAGGGGAGAATATTCTCATAGACTAGGTGGAAGTTCACTCCCGTAACTGCTGGTGTGTGTCCAAATCACTCTAGACCACCACTATGGTGCATTGGTTATCCTCCAGTGCGCACTCATTGAGTTATACAAAGTATATCATGTGTAAATTATTCATTATTCACAATGGTTAGTGAGAATTATTTCATTCTTTATCTCCTTCTTCTTATTTATCCTTTTCTCTCTACAAATGTGTGTATCATTGTTTAGCTAGATCTATTCTATTCAGGTTCAACACATTTACATGGTATCAGAGCTGACAGATTGCTAAGAAAAAGATACACCAAAATGTTTTGCAGGTACAAAAGATTGAAGACAATGGAAAGATGGATGTCCAAAAAGAATTCATTCTTACACCTTACAACTATTTTGCATGGAAGGATAAAATAACCATGCATCTATGAACTAGAGGGTTGTATAGGTTAAACTTGAATATAGATATAGAACCGACATCATCCATAGAAAAATCCAAGTACTTAAATCGCATGGATGAGGCACTCAGAACAATATGGAGTCTTATTTCTCCCGATCTCCTTTTTCACATATCTTCTTGTAAGACTCCCAATGAATCCTGGACCACCTTGGAAGGGCTCTTTGGAAAACAAAATGAAATGAGGGGACACATGCTGGAGGTGGAACTACTTACATTGGATCCAAAAATCTTCAACAATATCCAAGATTTCTTTAAAAAAATCAAGGATTTACTGTCGCAAATCAAATCTTGCGGGGTTGATAAATCAAAGGAGGAGAAAAAAATGGTTCTCACCATTCTCTCCAATCTTGGTCCTAAATTCTCTGTATTCGTATCCACATTGCATTCTGTCAAATTCGCCTCTGGAGCCACCTAGAAGATTCCTTCTCTTGAGGACTTTATCGAATCCCTGACACAAGAGAAAACCAAGATCATCAACATGGGCACAATCAAAGGTCCAAGGGCGCATGCACTCACTGTGCATGATGGAAGCCACAAATATCATAAATTTAAATATAAACATAAACATAAATCTCATGCACATCCGAAGAAGGAAGGGTACACAAAACCCTTCACCGATGCCTCCAGATCCAAAGGGGAAAAGGGGAGAAATGCACGTACTGTCACAAAGGATTCCATTCGGAATACGCATGCATGCAAAAACAAATAGATCTGATGTATCAAATACTTCATCAAAATAACCTTGGATATCGCATCCCCAAGGGTGCCAAGAAGAAGAATCCAGAAGATCTAAATTCCAAGAAAGGCAATTCTAGCCACGCCTTGACTGCCATCAACTCCTCTCTCGATCCTTGGATCGTTGATTCAGGAGAATCTCATCACATGGCTGCATAAAAAGAAATATATTATTCATTGGATGCATGCAAAGGTCCTCCTATTCTTATGGGGGAAAACTCTTCTGTCGAAGTCACTGGCAAAGGAAGGATTGAACTCACCAATGAAAGCTTCGAGAATGTGTTGCACGTCCCCAAACTTTTCGTCAACCTTCTCTTCGTGTATCAGGTGACAAATTTTGGCACTGGAAAGAAATTCATACTCACACCAAATTCCATGGACATATATGACATGCAAACCAACTTCAGGGTTTCTACCGGTGAGGTAAATCATCAATCTATATTGTATAAATTATTTGAATTCATTGAACTGGATTCTGCTTTACTGCTTACTCATGCTAATGAAAGTAGTAGGATATGGCATGAAAGGTTTGGACATTTGAATTTCAGATACATGCAACAAATTAGCAATCAAATATTGGTTGATGGTCTACCAGACATGCATTTCTCCAAGGGAGTGTGTTAGGGATGTGTTCTCGGAAAACACCCTCAAGAGAAATTCAACAAAGGAAAGTCTCAGCGAGCTTTCGCACCTTTAGATCTGATCCACAGTGACCTTATGGGTCCTTTTCTGCATCCATCGATCAGAAAAATGAGGTTTTTTTTCATTTTTGTTGATGATTTCTCATGTTTTACATGGATCTATTTTCCCAGGAAAAAATTTGAGGTCTTTCAACACCTCAAAGATTTCAAAGCCCTGGTTGAGACACAATCCAAAAAGAAGATCAAAGTCCTCCAAATTGATAACGGGGGAGAGTATGTAACTCATGAGATCCATAATATTTTCCATGAGGCATGGATTCAGTTGCAGCATACAGTTCCCTATACTCCACAGCAAAACGAAGTTGTTGAGCGGAAAAACAGATCTCTAAAGGAGATGGCATATTGCATGTTGCATGAAAATTCACTACCACAAATACTATGGGCCGAAGAACTTAATTGTGAAACATAAATCCAAAACAAATCTCCCCATAGATCTGTCAAGTATAATACCCCCTACGAGGCTTGGAGCGGCCTCAAACCAGAAGTGACCCACTTTCACATTTTAGGTTCACGTGCATGGGACCAGATTCCCTCTAAAAAGAGGAAGGCACTTGATCCACGGAGCACTGAGTGAATTTTTGTTGGATACCCCGAAGATGTGAAGGGATATAGTCTTATTGATGTTTCCTCAGACCGGCTCATCATTGAGCAAAGTATCCAATTCGAGGAAAGTTTCTCGCATACACCTCAACAGTCACATGCATACACCTTCATTCTTCCACCTGTTTGAGATGATGAGCATGCACATGCTGACTCTTCTTCGAATGATATTTCTGATTCAAAGGACTCAAATGATTCAGATTCAGAGTCAGTACAGTTAGATTCAGAGTAAGAGAATCCAAATGCAGTTGCAAAGCCAGAGCAGAGGCCCAAGTGGGCACAAACTACTCTTCAGGATGCAGGGGATCTCGTTGGTGATCCAGCTGATACTAGGAGGACTTGATATGATTTAGAGGAGCCTCCTGTTGCAATCATTGCCACTGAACCATTGCCCTCCAGGCATATTTTCTTGGTTCAATCTTCAGATCCACAATCTTATAGCGAGACTATTGGAAATCCCTTTTGAGAATCTTCCATGCAGGAGGAGTACAACTCCCTCCTCAAGAACCAGACTTGGGATGGGGTTCCCCTTCCTTCTCGGAGGAAACTTGTCGGATGAAGATGGGTCTATAGGACCAAGAGCACACTGGATGGACAAATTAACAGATACAAAGCCAAGATTTTTACCAAAGGCTTTCAGCATGTTCATGGTATTGACTATGATGAGACCTTCGCTCCAGTAGCGAATATGTATTCCATACAATTGGCACTTGCCATTGTGGAACCAAGGGATGGGAAGTCGATAAGATGGATGTGAAGAATTCATTTCTTCACGGTGATCTCTCTGAGGATATATACATGGAGAAACCCCAAGGATTTATGCAAGACTCATATTTAGTCTGTCGAATGAAGAAGTCCCTTTATGGCCTCAAGCAGGCTCCGAGGGCATGGTAAGACAAGATGGATTCCTACATGTTGTCACAGAACTTTGTACATTGTAAATCAGACCCAAATGTCTACATGCTTAGGATGATTGATTCACTTCTAATATTAGTTATGTACGTTGATGATTTGTTAATCATCGATTGCTCAACTTCATCAATTGTTGTAGTCAAGAGGATTCTACATGACATGTTTTTTATGACGGACATTGGTCTGCTACACTTCTTCCTTGAACTCAAGATCAGTCAGGATGCATCATGAATCAAACTGTCTCAGGCTAAGTATGCACGAGATCTCCTTGAGAGATTTCACTTGACAGACTCCAAGTCTGCTCCGACTCCTTTCTTATCAAGAGTCAAAATTGAGGATGGTGGAGAGACTCCATTGATTGAAAACACATTGTACATATAGCTAGTGGGGAACTTGTTGTATGTCACACACTCCAGTTTAGACCTCTCATATGTAGTTGACGCAGTTTCTAGGTTCATGCAGGAGCTGCATGAACTACATTGGAAGGTTGCAAAGCATATCCTTCGATATGTACTGGGAACCATCACCTTTGGGATTCATTATGAAACAAACTCTACATTAGATCTCATCAGGTTCACTGATTCTAACTGTGTTGGCAATAACACTGATCGAAATTCCACATCTTGTTACTCACTCAGTCTTGGTTTCGGGTCTATCTGTTGGTCTAGCAAGAAGAAAGATGTCATTTCTCTATCTTCATCCAAGGTAGAGTATAGAGGGGTAGTTAACATAACCATTCATTCTATGTGACCACAACATTTTCTCACTGAGTTGGGCATTCAGTTTCATCGAACGATTATCATCTGGTGTGACAACCAGAGCACTCTGAATTTTTTTATAGATCCAATTCAAAGGTAGTGGATGAATCACATCGATATCCACATGCACTACATCCGAGACTTAGTACACGAGGGGATCATCAACCTACAGTTTTGTCCTTCAGCAGAACAGACGACATACATCTTCACCAAGACCTTCACTGAGCAGAAGTTTCATTATCTGCGAAGTCATCTTGGAGCGAAGGACACAGTTGCCTAGCAACTGTAGTTCTTCTTTTTACATACATTGTACCTTGAGGGGGGATTTTTCCCATGAGTTTTTCCCTATTTCATCCCTTTATTTCAGTGTATCTTTTGTATTTGGGTACCTAACATGGCCTTGTTGTTAGGACCCATTCTTTATTTTCACCATAGTGATGTTCATGGGGGGTGTTGGAGTTACTTCACACACACCTAGGATTTATTTTTCCTAAAGTTTTTCCTTATTTATTAGTCATAATTAATCATTATCTAGTCTTATATATTTTAATGGAGAATATTCCACCTCGAGAATATTCTCTTTTAGTTGACACTTCAGTTTGACTAGTTGCGTTGAGTTTAGATGCTGCATTGGTTTTGTCACCATGTAACATTGGGATTATAACCATATAATGCACACTTTCCTTCGGATCATCACCATACTGGCGCATTACCCTTGATTTCTTGAGTTAACTCCTCACTACTCTTTGTTTAGTCAGTTAACTGAAGACTTGTTGACTAGTTAACTCAACTAGGTGGCAGTTCACTTCTGTAACTGCCTGAGAGACTAGACTAGGTGGAAGTTCACTCCTGTAACTGTTGGTCTGTGTCCAGATCACTCTAGACCACCACTATTGCGCATTTTTTCTCCTCCAGTGCGCACTCATTGAGTTATACAGAGTATATCATGTGTAAATTATTCATTATTCACAACGGTTAATGAGAATTATTTCATTCTTTCACTCCTTGTTCTTTCTCCTTTTCTCTCTACAAATGTGTGTATAATTGTTTATCTAGATCTATTCTATGTAGGTTCAACACATTTATATTTTTATTATATCTTTGGACATTTCTAGAATTGTACTTTCTATAGGCTCTACAATGTATTGCTTTATGTCCAAAATTACTACAAGAGTAGCAATATACAAGGAGGATATGTTAATATCTATTAGGGGGAGTCTTTCTGGTCATCGTGTTCTTTTTGTCTTCTTTTTCTTTTGTAGGGGGTGTTGATTTATGTTTATTAGGAACACTCTTTAATGGTACCATCTTCCCCTTTTTAGGGGCTTCTAAGAGTATTTGCATAATTGATTGGTTGTTTGTCATTCTTCTGTTTTGTAGAGGTTGAATCTTTATCATATCCCAGTCTTGTCTCATCGTTTGGTGATCTTTGACTATTAAGAATGTCATTTAATATTTTTGAACTATTCTCAAATCTTGATTGGTTGTTTCCTTTCTCAAGTTCCCTCTTTAGTTGAACAATTTCAATCTCTAGCTTATTATAATCTTGTTGTTTTTCATTGAGTTGTTTAATCAAGACTTCCTCATTTCTCTTGGATTCTCGAAGTTGATTCTTCATGTCAATGATGTTTTTCTTTGATTCTTTGATGGTTTTTAAAACTTCCTTTTCTCTTAATTGTTGTTCTTCTTCAAATTATAGTAATTTTCCCCTTAGTAACTTGTTCTTCTTTTTATACTTTCTAATTTCATCCAAAGAATTGATTAATTATGCTTCTAGGTCTACTTTGCCTTCATCCTCAAAGTTTTCTTCAATCTCAAAAGTATTTTTAGAAATATTATCTTGGGTTTCTATACCCATAAATAGATGTTACGACTCTTCATCTTCACTTTCTTCAGATGAACTGCTATCCTCTTTGGTGTAAAAGGTATTCTTCTTTTTATTTTTGGTTTTTCCCTTTTTATGGCCTTTCTGATTGCAAGCTTCTTCATCATCATTATCTTCTTGTTTGGGGATGGGAAATTTGTTAGAGAAGTGTCCAATTTTTCCACAGTTGAAGCATTTGAAAGGTAACTTCCCTTTGTATTTTTCAAACCCTTTCTTGAGTTTTCTTATAAAGTTGTCCTCTTCTTCATCTGATATATATTAATGATTTTCATTAGGCACATTCTTATGGTTCCTTGTTTCTTTTGATGCTTTGAAGGTTGTTTCCCTTCTTGATGACTTTTATTTCCCAGTTCTCATTTCATATGCTATAAGAATCCCATGAAGTTCATCCATTATAAGGCTATCGAGGTCTTTTCGATCTTCCAAGGTAGATACCTTGGCATCATATCTCATTGGTAATGATCTCATCAACTTTTGGACAATAATCTTGTATTTTATCTCTTCTCCCAATGCTTTGATTTAATTGACTATTTCATCCACTCTTAGAAAATATGCTGCAATGTTTTCTTCCTCTTTCATCTTAAGACTCTCAAACTTCCCTCTGTGTGTTTGAATTTTAGCTTGCCTGCCATTTCCTCTCCTTCAAAGATGATTTTCAGTTTATCCCAAATTTCCTTTTTTTATTTACAGTGCATCACTTTTACAAATATAGGATTTGCTAATCCTCCAAGAATAACATTAACAACTCTTGAATTGTCACTGTAGAGCTTCTTTGCAACAATATCAATAGGTGGAGTAAATGGAGTAGTGTAACCATTTTCAACATATTTCCATAAATCTGTTAAGAACCAAATATCACTATAACATAGAAAAACCTCAGAATAAGTACTCAACACCTTGAAAAAGAGAGAAATTCAGATAATAAGCCTCTTCGATGGGGAAACCTTCTTATACACCACATAAATGTACAAATACAAGATGATTCAAAATGAAAATGTCTCCTTGGTATATATAGGAGACTATGAGGTACAATTACAACTAATGGACCTGAGCCGACATAAATAAAGTAACATTACTAATGTAATATGCCCCAATTAAGGGGTAATGTGCCACTATTTAGGGCATAACATTCCCCTCCCCTTGAGACAAGTGTTGTCCACAACTCTTGAGTAACTCTGGATGCTTCTGTATAAAAGACTCATCCTCCCAAGTGGAATCTTCAGCAGGTAGTTTCCTCCATTTAATGAGATACTCCGAAATGGATATATTCCTAAGCTGGTGAATTCTTGTGTCAGTGATGGCTTCAGGCTCCAATATGATTTTTCCTTCCTCATCAAGTTCTGGAAATATAGTTTGAACTGGGATATTGTCAC
>SNQJ01S0148988.1:1838-23483 GCA_010110895.2 Picea sitchensis
TTTGCATATGTATGGTAGCGCCTTGTAGTTGATGTGAGCTAATCTTCTATGCCATAGTTCACATGGATTCTCAATGGCGTGGGTCATGGCAGCTTCTGAGTGATCCTTTAGCTTATACAAGCCATTATCTTCTTTTCCAATGATGATTGCTTCTTTTAAGGTTTCTCCTTTAGTATGTTGCCTGTTATCGCACAGTTTGTAGGAAGGGTTTAGGTAGCTTGAGTCAAGGCTTCAAACTGGCGTAACAAGAGCTTCCCCACCCACTGTCACCTCGATGGGGAGCTCTTTCTATTTAGGATGGCTAGTCCAAGGGAGACGTCCCTAGTAATCTGGGGTTCTGAAGGAGAAGGATCAAGGTTTAAGGCTCAACAGGTTGAGGTAAGCTTCCCTTCACAGATTACTGCCAAAAATGAGATAGTCAAAGAAGATATTGTTCCACTGGATGGCACCTGTTTGTGAGACACGACAAATAAACTAAAAGTACGTGCTGCAGTGGTTAGTACTTCAAAATATCAATGACTATCTTCAAAAATATATATATGAGCAATGATTAAGTGTAATTATTGACGAAGTCAATGATTACTAAACAAAGACAAATGGCTTATATCACTTCTTCAATAAATACATGAGAGATAATGGCTTTCAATGTGCAAAATCAAATCCTTGTATTATTACAATGCATCAAATATTATAAATCTGCTCATACATATGTAATGTTGCTGCGTCACAATGCAGAATGAAGGTGACGTCAGCCCTAGCAATAGGTTAAAATTGAAAGACAATGAGCAGGACGTTTTGTCAACTTAGCTTACAAACGTAATTAATGACTCAAAGTCTATCAAAAGAGGTGATAAAAGTCACAACGTTGCAGGCCAAACAAGAGATTAAAAAGGTGTGACGTCACCTATAATGTTGTTGTTGTTAGGGTTAGGGTTAGCTAGTCAAGAGGTGGACGTTTTAGCTAAATCAACCAATGAAATTACTTGAAACCTCTATGGCTATAAGGAGATGACTCAGCCGCAATTTTTAGACCAAACACAAGTCTAAAATCATCAAGACGTCATCATCATTAGGGTTAGTTCTAGATGCTAGGGTTAGACGCTAGGTTAGTTTAGGGTTTCAAATTAATGAGTTTTGAAAGAGAGTTTAAGAACAAACAAGCTCAAAGATAATACTTCTAGACTAGTGCCTTGGGTTAATGGAGTCAATTGGAGTGAAACTAATGGCTTGGAGAGACTCAAACTTAAGAACAAGAGGGTTAGGGTTTGATGGTGTTGCTATGGCAAGGCCACCAAATCAAAACCCTAAGAAGAGAAGGTTTACTTAGGTGTAGCTAAGGCTAGGCCTAATGCTTCCTCTTCTTTCCTTAAGACTCTTTTGGCAAAACGGCTAGCTTATGAACACAAATCTATGGCTGAAAAGTGTTGTTCAAAGACAAGGCTTTTCAAAACCCTAGAAGTAAACCCTAGGTGTAAAGTAAATTAGGCCTAGGACGCCTTCTTTCTTCAATTTATGTTCAAAACTAACTCGAGAAAAGAGCATGGCTAGTGTAGCTATGGCTAGGCTAAACCTTCTCTAATCAAATGGCTATAAGCTTTTACCATGGGGACATGAAGCCACAACCTACTTGTGTGTTGGCTCCCTAGGGTTTGAAGATTAAGCAAATAATAACAAAGTAACAATGCATGCAAGATATTTGATCAACAACCATTCATTCAAGAATTTTTGATGAAGAAACACTTACAAATTCATGAAGAAGCATAATCATACCCTAGTTGTAAACCTTCCAATGATAAATAGCACCATATGCCAAAAATTAATCTCCAAGAAGTTGCGCCTCACTCCAAAAGAGAAGAAAAACCAAGACAAGAGCTAAAGAAGTCACTCTCACAAGAGAGCAAGTTGTGTTATGATTAAAATGAGAGGCAACGTCCTCTATTTATATGATCTCTATGACCTTTAATTAATAATTAGGTCATTAAAAAATAAAAACAGCCGACAAGGCTGACATTACAATATCTCATTATTTGTCACATTACATGCTAAAAATGCCAAAATGAGTAGAAAAAGGAGACGTCAGGCCCCTATAGGGGAGACGTTGGCCCTTTCAGGGCATAATCAGCATCCAGTAAGCCAGACGTGGCCCTTCTGGGGCTTCTGCAACCTGCTATGTGTGCCCAAGAGGCCCAACACACTGCCATCTGCTCCAGAAAACGTCCAACTAGCTCTGGGTGGCGTCCTATCCATCAAGGTCATCGTCCCATCTGCAAGGGGTTGATCCCCATGGGTCAGATCTCTGCCAAAACATCCTGATGAGGGCGTCTTTCTTCCTCTCTGTGCAAGGGCTCGGCACAACTCTGTTCTGCCTCTGCCATCCCAGCAACCATCTGATGGGCTCTTCAGCCCCATGGATGTCCGAACTAATCATCTCCCCATGTGCACCCATCCTCTGGTACCTGTCCGCCGGGCATGGTCCTGCACATCAAAGACTACGCCCTCCAGGGGCTCATCAGTCCTAGACATCATAGCAATGTAAATCATATCTCATCATCAAATTTATCAAACATATGCATGAAATCCCTAAACAATCATCTAAAGAGCTCCAAAGAGACATTACCACGGACCACTATACAAAGCCGAGGGAAGCCAAAGGGCAACCTATTGGGCTAATACCCACAAAGAAATGAAAGTTTCCTCAAAGGGTCATTTCAAGCCATGTATAATGAGATGATATGGTTTTAGGGATGTCTAGTCATAGTCAGAACCAAGTGTTTCACATGGGTGCCTTTGTAGGAGTAATTTATTTTAGATCATGGATGCATTTTTTTCCAAGCCCTTTTGCCTTATCTTTCTTTTATTGCTTTTTACTACAAGCCTTGGCGAAGGGGACACTGCCTTGGCTTGGTGGCGGTGGCAGTTACCCACTAGTATCTTAGCGAGAAATGAGAATTTCGTGATGAGACCCCCTTTCCTTTGGCCATGCAACCAAAGGTCAACTTTGCCACAGTTTGGTGACCCAGGATAGTGTAATATCATGCAGCAATACCTATGAACATAATGGGCGGCTCATTATTAGGACCTCCCATCCTCTTAGTTAGGTCTTGCATTTATTTATTTAAATGTTTCTTAGGGTCCCTTGGTTTCTTATCGAGAGGATTTTTATTGCCTTCTGGGGGATCCCCTGGTGAAGCATCTCTAGGTTTTCGGCTCCTATAGTTTTTATCTTTTTTACTGGTACTTTACCTCGGGCCTTTAGCCTTGTACCTGAACCAAAGATGTACCACAGAGGAGTCATCCTAATGGCTATATTAGGGGAATGGGATGGATGGCGGGATATAAGATGAAAAAGTGATAAGATGGTGGGAGAAGCGGACTGATGGCTCACGGAAACCCCCTTGGTGGCTAACCAAAACCCATGAATACCGACTTGCTAAGTTTTATCAATCCACTAGCGGTGGTGCAAATTGGATTAGTGTAAGATCCAAGGTCACCCAGAAATGAAAGGAACCTGAAATGCATATATGAGAAGGTTATAGCAATCAAATATGACTGTACATACCATTTTCTCGGACCAATTACCTCATGGAGCAAAGAACCTTTTCTGATGCAAGAACAGGCCGGTAGTGATGGAAGATACTACTGCTGACAGGACAAATATAACAAAGAAGAAGAAAGATGGTTTCTCCAGGGCCATGCTCAAGTCAACTCTGCTCTCGGTACTCCATGTCTAGACCATGTGGGCCTCGAGACATGATCTCCTGGTGTATCCCTAGATGTCCGGGGATAACATTGCTTATGCAACCTTCACTATAAGCTGCAAGGGGTTATTACGTGACACGGAACAAGTTAAGCAGAAACAGAATAATATTCTTTTGATAATATAAAGCAATATACGAACAATTGTCACGGTAGCTCCTTTAGAGTATCACTTGTAACTTGTCTGAAGCAAGATTAAAGGTAAGGAATACAATGAAATGAGGTCAACATTCTCATGAATTATTTGTGATCAAACATTCCCTGAGGCAGCTTTGGAGACTAACACAAGAGATTTCTCAGACACGGAGTCTTGTCCTTGAGTGTGTGCTACTTTCCCTTCCAAGGTCTCCTTTACCGAGATGACAAATTATTTTCTTCAGCTTGTCTTTTGTACTGGGACAATATGCTCTCTTGTGAGAAGGTTAGGTTAGAATAAACTCTATGATCTCTCACTTTAATCCATCTAATACTTGACTCGCAACTTCAATGATCAAAATAATGTCATAACAAATAGATGCATATCGAGCCATTCAACCTAAGTTGCATTATTCTTGAATGTGTTGGATCTTGAGATCATACGGATCTATGGCAAGAGATCCTTCTCACGCAAATACTCTTTAAAGTTTCTTCATTTAAACATATGTGAAGGTACATACCTCATTAGCATTTTAATTAGTGGCACCATCGCGTGTGGTAATCATTACCAACTCTTAAGAACTTCAAAGGGTGGTACCAAGTGGTATTACCCGGTAAAAGCGCAATTGATCTGCAGCTACTTGTTGGTTAAGTGCAAGCAATTTAGATGCAGGCTGCCAAGCTACAGCCCATAAGCTGCAACTTAGGGTTTTATGAAACCCTAATTTTTCAAGCAATTTTGAAATTATGATCTAGGGGATAGATACTTGTTGGTGAAATGAGTAAAAATTTGGAGTGCTGATCCAGTTTAGAAATTCCAAGTTTTACCCCTCAAAACTTGATCTGTGTTCTGAATGGGTGCTTGGTTTCTGGTGCCAGTTTTTGATTTTAGAACTTTGTGAAAACCAGGTTTCACTTCCAGAAGATCATGTGAAAAATTGTGAGACCCAAAACAGATCCGCTGGGGAGGTGCACTTTCAGGTGAACAGGGTTGGTACCTCACCAACAAAACTCCCTAATTTTCATCATGTAGCATTTCAGCCAATTTTCACTTTCTGTGAAGATGCTTCTGTCAACTTCAGCTCACGATACCATGACCGTATTTGGCTTATTGTAAAGTTCTTTTGCATTTCAATGGGCTCAACAATGGCATAAGATAGGATAGAAATACAATCCTGAGAACATCATTTATCACAGGAAACCTCATGGGGCTGACTTCCGACAAAACTGCTGACCATAGACAACCGGCCTGATATGAGAATAACTCCAGGCAAATGCAGAGATCCTCTCCCAGGGATGAAGCTTCTCTCTCTCTCTCTTCTACTCAACTAGGCTAGAGCTGGCTCACAATGAACAAGGCAGTGTGTCGGTGCTGACCTCTATGACACTGATGCAGCACGTGTGGGAAGTGTCTCTTCAAATGCAGGCAGAGCTTCTCAATCAGATTTTGCAACCACCGCTTTAATATAACTCTGGAACTCAACAACTATATTTTTCAGGAACTGGGCTTGCATTCACCTATTACAATTGTTTTTGACAATGTAAGGGGGACTGATTGCTCTTGTTCATGATCAGTCACTGTGGGACCGATCCAATGATGTATAACTCAAAATGTGTCAGTCCACTTTGTGATTACGTTATTTCAATATAACCCTGAAATGGTATTGTTCACCCTCAAGGCCCCTGTCTCACCAACTCAATACAATCATGCTTACAGTTGAACTGAGGGAAAATATGGAAATGAAGGTGCATGCCTTCTTGACAACTCAGATAGCCCCAGCTACACTAATAAATAATATTGCTGTAAAATTCCCAAGTACTGAAAGTCACTCAGGATGGCAGGTACATACAAGGTGGAGATCTCAGGACTCAAGCTGGCAGGATCAGGCTCGAGATACCTCGGGATGACAGTGGCCTCTTAGAAACCCTCCAAACAATAAACTCCTCCTCCAGAAATAGAGGACGAGCAGATCTGGTAAGACAAGATGGTGGAATCTTTCACCACCTTGTGACTGGATGGAGACAAATAGATCTTTCCTCGCTGCTGATCTAGGTTTGTTCACTCAAGCAGTCAGCTCAGGCTAGGCTGGAGACTGAGAGCCAGCTCGATCGTATGTGGGAGGCTCTGGAGCTATCTAACACACACTACTTGCTTTTTCGCTAAGGTGATTTTAATTCATCTTCAGCTATTTTCTCATAAGATCAACTTTATTAAGACTAATGCTTTTTGCTCCAAAGGTGATTCAATTAGCCCTAAACTACTGAATCACTGAGAGTCACTTTTCATCATCATATCATGTAGATATGTTTTCCTTGGTTCCAACAAACTATTACACTCTAAAGTGTTTTCGAAACAGAAGCCCCAGAGCTCACTATAGTCATGAATGGGCAAAACCATATAAACAATGACAGAACCAGGAGGCTCATTGGCGTGTAGGAACAGAGCCTCAGGAAGCAGTCTAGATGATGAAGATGGTGGATGGGTATGGGGTTATAGACTCCTCCAGCTCTTAGAGCTCCTTTGTCTCCTTATTTGCTACTGGTGGGATGATATAAACTCATAGGGCTCTCCTCGGCTGAGAGGAGATCCAAAATGGAGGCTGACAGGTCCAGAACATTAGGAGCCTTGTGGGTGCAAAGAAAAGAACAATCTGACACCACTTGAGTTAGGGTACAGTGGTGCATGCATTAAAGTGGGACATCTGTCACATTCCCCATTAGGCAGGACACTTTTATTGTCTTCTTGGCTCATGGGCACATGGAAGGCTTTCATGGCTCTCTAGGACAGGCATGGAAGGATGCGACCATGACTTTGATTTTATAGTGACAGGCTGACACCTTTGAGACCTTGTCTCTTTCATGAAATGGGGCACAAGCCTTCTTTTGGTCCAATGAACCAAGCAAGAGATGAAATAGAGGGAAGGGGCAAGAGGTACTTGAAACATAGGTGAGATGACAGATGACCCTAGGAACCCCTAAACAGCAACCACTGGGAACCAACACTAGGACACTGTATCAATACCAAGGGTGAGCTCAGGAAAAACTATGGTTTCCAAGCGTTCATAATCAGAGAACACTACTCTGACCTTGCAGATAGCTGATATTAAAGTGACACATGAGGCCCGGAACGACCTCAGCAGAGCAGACTTTCTTGCATCTTCAATGGACAGGCTGGTGTGAATGGACACTATATCTGTGGTGAGCCAACTGGGAGCAAGTGGTGGAGATGAGGCTCCTCTACTCATCATGGGTTTCTTTGCATAGAAACTCTAGAGACACTCCATATTTTGCCACATGGGCCTCGAGGACTTCATCTCTTAGTACCCCAAGGGTAGGTGCCAAGGAGGCTGATATATCTTATAACACTAGGCTTGGTGTAGCACATGGGCTCATTTCAAGACCAATGATAGTGCAAAGATGAGGCATTGGACACATGAGAGATGTTGAGACTATGAAATAGGACATGACTTTGTGCAACAAAGAAAATACCCCTAATTATGTGAACATCTAGGATCCAGGGGATAGAGCTTGGTTGTGAGACTGATCAGAAGGCTCAGCTTTGGATGCTGTTGCTTGTGCAGTTTTAGTGACATGGACAACAAAACATATAAATGTCCCCTTAAGCCGATTAGAAACAGGCTATAGAACAGGCCGAAAGGAACATGGGGCTGGGACTGACAGGTGTTGCTTGAACCATGGTGCTCTTCAGTTGGATTGGAATATTTGAGATTGGTCAGTTAATCATGTGGAGTGGAAGCGAAAATCAGGAACAAAAACTTGGGTTGACCAAAAGCCATAAAATATTCAGGTACAGGAAAACCTTTATATTCAATGCATCCATATGAATCAAACCATTATACACAAATATGAAAAGTTTCTCTTGTATATAACAAGTAAGGGTGCAATAACCAAAAGGCAGGAGTGCAATACATCCTATCAAAGGCAAAATGCATAAACATCAGGGCTCTAAATAGCCTCTAGAGTCCAAAATAATATGAGTACTAATGAATAACTATGAAAGGGTCCTAGACCACAAGGTGCCGGAGGCCCCCTCGAACCAGCTCAGTCAGCTCAGAAGGGGGCGTTCAGGGGGCTCTTGAGCTAGCTCTGAGCGCTCAACCAGGGGCTCTTAGGAAGCCAGCTCCTGGCTGCTCCAACCGGGGCGTTTTTAAGGCCAGCTCCCTGCTTTCAAAACTAACTCCACGGTTTTTAGGAGCTTCGGGGGGCCGATCCAGGGGGCTTGAGCAGCTCCCACGAGGAGGGCCTTGCAGCTCCCTCGGGGCGTTAAGCTCCCCCCAGGCCAGCTCTGGCTCTCCCAAACAAAATGCACTCCCTGGATGCTCCCTGAGGCCGCGCGCGTGGGGATGAGGAAAAATGTCATTTTTTAAATTTTTTGGTTTTGGAAATGACTCATGGTTTTGTAGCCTAGGGTTAACTAAGCCTACTAAACACTCTTTCCTCCCATTTCTCTCATTCTATTTCTCATTTCATCCATTTCTTTGCTAAGGGTTTTGACTCTTGAGAGGGTTCTTATTGTTAGTTCTTGAGGAGATTGAAGGGAACTTAAGAGAACGCCATTTGTGAGAGCTTGGAAGGGAGATTGAAGGGAGATTGAGGCTACCATTTGTGATAGCTTGGAAGGGAGTTAGAGGCTACCATAGTCATCTTCAACCACATTGGAAAGCTAAAAAGTGGTAAGCTCTTGGTGCCCATTTTTCTTTCCTTGTTTTGTTTTAAATGCATGTGTTGTAAATTAGTTTCTTCTCCTACTCTCTTTCCCATTTCTCCTCCATCATTCTATGGCGAGGTAGCAACTTATTATCAAAGGGCCAAGGTTCAACATTCATGATGTTGATGTCAGTGGTGTGCCTTTTGGTTCCATTTTTTTATTATAATGATGGTGGTGGGAGGTTCCAGTAGGAGCCTAGGCTACCATGATAGTGATGAAGAAATAGAAATGGACAGCACATACCAAGGAGAGAGGAGGGAAGGAATGGAAGGGGGATGGAGACAATGAACATGGCAGTGATGGTCAGGATCTCCAAAAATCCAAAGACAGGTACACCTCTGTGGAAGTATGTCATAAAGCTTCTTGGAGGAAAGGGGGTGGAACAGGGGAAATTTATATGCCACCATTGTCATACAGGTGTGAGAAAGCATCTATGTGGGCCTATGTAGTGGGATGAAGGTAAGAATATAGAATCAAAAACATGTGTGAGTATTGATTCCAAAATGAACAAATACCAAAGGGAAGAGGAGGTAGCACAAAACAAAACCAAAGACCAAGGGGTGAACCTGAGAATCTGGTGAGAATGTTCGGTGGTCGAAACACATCCTCCATGCTAGTGCATTCTCACCTTATATGCCACCACCTAAAACACTATCCAATTCCCCTTGACCAAGGTTGTAGAGATGATGATGTGGATGCAAAAGTTTACGGGTTTCTATATGCATGCGGTATACCATTCAATGTTCTTAGCTCACCATATTGGCATGAAATGGTCCAAGCCATCAATATGGGTGCCCCTCAAGGTTATAGGAGCCACAGGTAT
This sequence comes from Picea sitchensis, assembly GCA_010110895.2. Taxonomy (NCBI): domain Eukaryota; kingdom Viridiplantae; phylum Streptophyta; class Pinopsida; order Pinales; family Pinaceae; genus Picea; species Picea sitchensis. Next base: position 11,282 of record SNQJ01S0148988.1, read on the forward strand.
GACAAAGCTAGAACCGTGGGACTTGGCAGGGAAAGAGCCAAAATCCAAAGGTGCTCTAGAAACTTTACAAATGGAATTAAGGCAGAGCAGCAGAATTATCAATTGTCTCGATGGTTGGACAAATGTGAAAGCAAGCCATTGATAAATATTCTTCTTGTGTCTAAGAGTGGGTGCGATCTTCCTTTCAGCCCATGACTACTCAGATCGTTATAAGACATGTATTAATATTGCGGATGCCTTGCTTAAAACCATTCAAGAGAGTGGGCCCTACAATGTCATTCAAGTCATCGCTAATAACGCTGCTAATTGTAAGGCGGGGAGACGATCATTGAAGCCAGGTACCCCAATATATTTTGGTGAGGTGTTTGGTTCACACAATGAACCTTTTGATGCATGATATCATTAGAATGAAGGACCATGATTATAGATGGATTGGTGATTTGTACGAGAGAGGGAAGAAGATGTGATAAAGTTATTACCAATCTTAGCATGGCCCACTACATTTTTTCGCAGTCACTCCAAGTTGGGTTACTAAAGATTGCAAAGACCAGTTTTGCTAGCTATTATCTCACCTTGGTTTGTTGAAGGTAAGAGAGGCCAGCTGGTGGCCTGAGGAAGTGATTCATGGCGAGTCTAAAGAAGCGGGGCTACATCCGCTGTCGAGAGAGAAGTGACTTCGGAGGTGGAGGAACCACAGTGCTTGATGGCCATTTTGGCAACAAGTTCGGTATATTACGATTCTACCAAACCCATTTACGTTATGATTAGATTTGCAGATCTGGTCAATGGGTGATTGGAGAGGTATATGGCGGATGGGTGACATGCTGACCAAATCAAAGACATTGTAGAGCCAAGGGATGCGATCTTGTATAATCCTTATCCATAAACTTGTGGTCAAAGGTGGGATAATTTGAATGTTCCACTCCATGCCTTGGCATATGTCCTTACCCAAAATATTATTCTTCATCTTGGTTGGCCCAACCATTTTTAGGGTGAAAGGAGAAGGCTCTACCGCAGATCGAGGAGGTGCAAAATGGATATATGCTTGCATTGGACAAGTTGTTATTTGATGAAGAGGAGTGTGCTCAAATACGAAGCCAATTGAGCAAATACATCCCGGTGAGCATGGAGTCTTTGGTAACGTGCATGCAACCAAAGGGTCGAGGAGCGGGTACACATATCGAGATGGTGGAACATGTAGCAAGCTCCCACAAAAGGGTACATAAATTGGTAGGTGAAGGTGCTTTCTCAATTCGTTAACACCTCTTGGAGAGGTGTTGGAGCAACTATAGCTTCATTCACAATGTAAAGAGAAGCTATAGGTGCTCCAACACATAGGTGCTCCAACACCTCTCTGCAGAAAGCTTGGTTTATGTGCATTACAACTTGAGGTTGTTGTCGCATTATTGTGATGCAGATGGGAATTCTTTTTGTAGAAGAGATATGACTTGGGATAACAATCAGGAGGAGACTAATTCTGAGGATGGAACCATTGTTTTGAAGCTTGCAAGAGGAACTTTTGGGTGATCATGATGGCGATCTTATTCCTGGAGGAAACATGCCACCCCATCCACTACAAGGGTTCGAGATTCATCAATTTTTCCTTTATCTTCAATGCATCCATTGTCACATGGGGGCCATTAGAATTTAGCGGTCATGTTCCACGATCACTTCCACTGTTCCTCCTCTTATTCAAAGATCAGGGAGGAAGAAACTAGAAGTTTCTACATTGGCAGAGGAAATCTTAGAGCATAATTACTTAGTACTTGCTAGATCTCTTTTTTTGTTCATGTTTAGAAGTAGTCTCTAAAACTTAGTACTTTGTCTTGAGTCTTGACTCTTTGTATGGCTTATTACGTAAACAATGAAGTTGGAAGTTATAACTTATGAACTTAAGAACATCATATGACAATTTACCTTTACAGTTAATGATTGATGTTATGATGCTTTAATGATTGATGTTATGATGCTTTTATGATTGATGTTATAACTTATGATGCTTTAATGTTGGAGTCCCACATATGTTTATAATTGATGTTATATGTGGTATGTTATGTACTATGTGGGATGTCCAGAATAGATGTACTAAATGGTTGATGCTTTAATGATCATCAATTCATCACTAATCGGTGGATTAAATGATCTTATATCTATGTTTCATGTTTTTTTGCAATTGATCCAACATTCTATATGTTTTATATATATATATGCATCAAAATATATGTACATGTATTATATAAAAAGCGCTCCCAAAACACTCTGCTCCTAGAAGCTTTTTGAAAATATAAACTTCCGCTCAGCTCCGCTCAGCTTCTTGCTCCCGCTCCTTGCTCCCAACAGCCTTGGTCTAGACTATAGACTTTACAATCCGATCATATGGTAGAATTATCAAAGTCCTCATCCTCTTCATCCTCAGCATGACTAGACTCTATAATGGAATCTCGACTTGATTCCCCTACTCCTGAAGCTAGTGGTACCCGTCCAACATTTAGATCCTTTGGCTATGGAAGTGGGTCCAAGTCCATCTAAGGAAGGTATTCATTGTCAAATGTTGGTTCCTAACTCTCCACAACCCACTCTGACCGCTTTAAATAGCTTTAGTAGGGCCCTAGGGTTGGAGTATTTTTGGTTTGCACTTTAAATTAATTTATTATTAAAGAAAACAACTTAGATTTTTGGTGGTCCCTAACTCGCCTTAAGAACTAGCCTTTTCGTTTCAACCTAAAACCCGGATCGGTACAAGCCCGTTTTTAGGTTTGATACAGTTAAATAACACTATTTGGAACATGGTATGTAGTAGACAAAAGCCAACACCCCTACTTTGTGCCAATCAAGGGGTGCTTAAACTATCCAAGAATCCAGTCTTCCATGAGTGTACCAAGCATGTTGAGATACATTGCCACTTCATCAGAGAACTTGTAGAAGATGGAACTATTAAGCCGCAGTATTGTCATGTGGTCCAAATTAGACATTTTCACAAAGTCTTTGGGTTCTGAAAAATATGTAAATGTTGAGATAAGCTTTGTGCAGTTAGTAGATTGACTATTTGGCATTAAGGTGTGTTAAAGTAAATATTATATTATAATGGTCAATTAGATATTAGACATAAGAATTAATAAAGTCACTTCGGCTTTAGTTTATTTTGTGCTTTTATGCTTTATTTCTAGTGTGTTTCTCGATCTATCTCACATAAAGTGGATTATTTCATTGAAAACGTAACCCTTTATGGATGCTTTAGAGTAGCCAATATCCTAATTACGGTCCCGAAATATGTGACTCAAGCTGCTAATGTCCATTCAGACATACACTTTGGGTTTTTTGGATGTGTTTAGTGATTGGTTTTAAAATGCGTGGTGATTTTGCATGTGGAACAATGGTTTAATAGTATATAATCAAGCATGAAATAGATAAAGAACACAGAACAACCGCAATCTATGTATTATGAAATAAAGCCCGAGGCATAGGCTCGTACTAAGGGGTGGAAAGAGAAGAAGTCGATTTCAAAGGAGCCCATTTCATAAGGAGTCTACTCTCGAGATTCGAGAGGAAATATCATAAGGGTCAAAGAAGGGAAAGATTTCTCCTCTTATCAATGTTATCATTGTGATAAGATGGAGACCAGTTACTAAGAATTGTGCTGCTAGAAGGGAAGAATACAAGAGAGAAATAACAAAGACATCAATGCCCATCATTTGAGGTTGATGAGCCACCCAAGAAGTTAACTAAGAAGAGATTGAAGATTATGTTTTGTTTTTCTGCCCTCTCAGGATCTGTAACAACACCTGGAGAGGACACTTGTATCATATATATTGGTTCTTCTAAGCACATGAAAGGTCAGAAAGACATTCTCTCTAGCCTTATAGAAAAGGACTTCCCTAGAAAGTTTCACTTGGAGATGATTATGAGTTCCCTATCAAGGGAATGGGAGAATCCACCTACAAACTTGATTCAAGAACCCGATGAGTGAAGGATGTACTCTATGCTTTTTGAGGTTTGACAAAGAACTTACTTTCTATCTCGACCCTAGATAAGAAAGGTTTGAGGTTTGCATTCATAGATGGTGAAGTTCTTATGTGTCCTAAAGGAAAACTATAGAAGATGCAATTGTTATTGGAACAAGAGAAGGTGGTTTGTACAAGTTAAAAGGTCCCTTAGATGTAGCGCAGAACACTCTATTGAAAGTCCTTGTGAACTATGGCATAGAAGACTGGCTCACATCAGCTATAAAGCCTTACCATATGTAAGCAAAGGTGAATTCACGGAGTTTACCAGGGCAAAGGTTGATCATGAAGGTGTATGCAAGGGATGTGTGCACAAGGAAAGAACAGAAAGAATCATTTCCCAAAATGACGATGTGAAGGAATCTTGGAACTTTTCCACTCAGATGTATGCGGTCTATTGCCATCAACCTCTCTAAGCGGTATGTATACTATGTATCCTTTGTTGATGATTGCTCTCGTAAGACTTGGGTTATTTCTTGAAGTCAAAGATGAAGTACTTAGAAAGTTCAAAGGAATTCAAAGTCTTGGTAGAAAACCTCTCCAAAGGAAAATCAAGATACTCGGGTCGGAAAATGGAGAGAGTACAGTTCAAATGAATTTGGAAACTTTTGCAGAGATACTAGGATTAAGGGGAGCTCACCACTCCTATAATCCTCAACAAAATGAAGTAGAAAAAAGAAAGAATAGAAGCGATTATGGAAGGCTGTAAGAGACCATGATTCATGATCAATATTTTCCAATGCACTTATGGGATAAAGTAGCAAGAACAACGGTATATGTCCAACAGATTATCCCATGATGCACTTGGATTCAAAACCCCAAAAGAAATGTTCACCCGAAAAGAAGTCGGGAAGTAAGCCATCTCAAAATATTTGAGTTGTCGATTATTAAGTACATTCTGAAAGAAAGAGAACTAAGTTGGATCCTTTAGGAAAGAACGAAATATTTGTTGGATATTGTGGGGTCTCAAAGGCCTTCAAAATCTACATACAGGGTTACCATCATATTCAAGGATCTGTGAGATGTAACCTTTGATGAAGTGCATCACTCAAAGATCGAAATGCCGACTTGGAAGTATATGAAGAGAACTTTGTAGCTCAGGAGTTGCAGGAACTTCGTGAAAGAAGTTGATTACCCACGATGATGAGATTGAAGATCATGATATGATAGAATCTCAAGAACCTCCCAAATGACGATCCCTCACAAGAGCGAGGAGTTGGGCAAAGAGAACTTATTTAAGATGTAAGAGAAGTATGAATTTGAGGAAGGAACCATGAGAGACAAACAAGGGACCTAAGCCATTCTCCAACTATGACCTTGATGTGTGATCTAGTAGAAAAGGAAACTACTTTCTTTGAAGAATGGATTCGAGGAAGAATGGATGGGCGCCATAATGAAGAAGAATACCAATCCATTATAAAGAATGATGTATGGGAAGTAGTTCCCGGAAAAAAGAATAAAAGATGTGGTATATTTCAAGTGGATATACAAAATAAAACATCTGGAGTAGGCGAATTATTGAAAACATAAGGCAAGATTTGGCCCGTTGATTTTCTTTGAAGTAGGGTATTGACTATGAAGAAACATTTCCTCCTGTAGCAATACACTTCTATCATAACCATCATAGCTCTAGAAGCCAAAATGAAGTGGAAGTTAGACCGGATGGATGTGAAAACAACCTTCTTAAATGGTTTTTATTGAAGAAGGAGTGTATATCGAACAACTATAAGGGTTTGAACTTGAAGATAGAAAGACTCATGTTTGTAGGTTGGCGTTATGCAAGGTTGAAGCAAGATCCTAGAGCTTGTTACGGTAGAATTGATAGTTTCCTAACAAACTTGGAGCTACCAAAGTAAAGTTGATCCTAACCTTTACTTCAAGGTTGAATGATGAGCGGAGTTATATTGCTATTATATTTGGATGATTTATTCTTACTTGAGGATAACAAAAAACTCATCAAGATTGCAAGAAGAAGCTTCGTTCACGAGTTTGAGATGAAAGACCTAGGCAGGATGCATTATTTCTGGAGTCTTGAAGTTTGGTGAGAACCCAGAGAAGATCTTCCTTAACCAAGGGAAGTATCACGGGTTAAGGAAATCTTGAAGAGATTTGACATGTTGGAATGTAAGTCATAGACACACCCATGGAACCAAATTTGAAGCTCCTAGTTGATACTTCATTAGAGTTGGTTAATGCTACTCTATACAAGCAGATTATTGGTTCATTTATGTATTTGTGAATACTAGGCAGATATATGCTTTGTTGTAGACACCGAAATTGAGTTTGGTGGAGCCTAGGCGATATTTCACCTTGTAGGTACAAAGCATGTGATGAGATACCTAAAAGGTATGTTGGATTATAGTTCTGTTATTCTCTAGATCCTTGACCCAATTTGTTTGGTTATCTTGATTCAAATTGAAGAACAGAGGTGCTTGAGAAAGGAAGAGCACTTGAGGATGTTGTTGCAGTTTGGGGTCGACCATGACTTCATGGCAAAGGAAACAATCTAGTATTGCTCGGCCACGACAAAGCGGAGTACATTGCTTCATGTTCCGCCGGTTGTGAAGCCATATATAGCCGAGAAGTTGTTAGCCAGTGTTACGATGTCACGGAGATGGAAACCATCGTGATTCTATGTGATAACTAGAGAGTTTATAAAGATAGCCGAGAGAGCCAGTGTTCCATGATAAGTGAAGCACATAGAGATCCCACACTACATTACATTGATATAGTGCGGCGAGGGTACACCTCCCAATATGTTAGCACAGAGGCAGGCGGAGTTCGGTGTGACCAAGCCTACATCACCGTGTGAAGTTTAGTACTTTGAGACAAGCTTGTGAATTAATGCGAAGGACCTCCCTCGAAAAGGGGTGATGTTGATGATACTATGGTATCGACCAACAACGGGTAGCTCGTTAGGATTTTATATCCTATTGAATATTATGATTCCTGGGCAGTTCTTGAAGGTCCGGTAAGGACGGGCTGTCATAGTATTTGTGCATGTATATGCTAGCTATGAAATTCGCTCGCGTTAGGATTTTATTTCCTATGGAATCTTATGATTCTGGGTAGATCAGAAGGTCCAGATGGAACTGATCTGTCCAGTATTCACCACATGGTAGCTTGTTAGGATTTTTATATCTAGGGAATCTTATGATTCTTAGGCGGATCCCGAAGGTCCGGTAAGGACTGATTAAATGAAATTACCACAAATGTTGTTGTTGATACACCTTCCTCATTTTGTTGCCACATGTTGATGATGTTGTTGTTCTGGCTTCATGCTATTGATGATGTTATGCAGTGATGTTGTTGATGATGTTCTAGCTTCATCTTATTGATGTTGATGCTTTAACTAAATAACGCTGGCGATGATGATGTTGTTGTTCTAGCTCCATGCTATAAGCAATGATGATATTGGCGATGAGAAAAACTTTCGATAATTTATAGATGTACTTGTTCGGTGTTACATATCATTATGATGTTACCCTCTCCTTCTCTTGATGATGTTGTGTTAGGTCATGTCGGTAGAATACCCTTCGTTAAGGTGGAGTGTTGAAATATTGTAACCCGAAGAATATTCTAATTATAGCTTGAGTTATTATCTTATAGATCAAATCCCCTTTTATGGATTGATCATGTGGTCTTGTATAAAGATCAAATCCTTTTGTGGATGGGTCAAACCATATTTGTATGGTAGTATTTGTAAAGTCGACTAGTGTTTATAAAGTGGTTTAACCACTTCTAGAAGAAATCGGCCCTACTAAGTGAAGAGACATGAACCTAGTGCCTCCTCAACTAGTAGTTATATGTGAGGATGGTGCCTCACTTGTACACACTCACACTCACTCATGTAGTGCGCATATATTGAGGAAGTTGCAGTTGTGTGAGGAAGGAGAAGAGAGGTGCATGCAGTCTTGGATTTTATTCTTGGTGTTTTGGTGCTTAGTCTTGGCATTGTATTGGCAATCTATTATTATTGAGGAAGTTTTGTTGGGTTTTCTTCCCATGAGGGTTTCCAGGATAAAATGCTGTGTACCTTGTGATTGTGTTTTCTTCGGTGATCCTCTTTATCATTGTTTGGAAATGCATTGAATGCTCGTATAATTTGGAAATACCCTAATAACAACGATTAAAATCTTAACATGGTATCAACGCTTGAATGAATAGAGCATCTTTCACTAGGTATCTAGACATCATTGTTGTTGTACAAGAAATTAGGGATTTTTACTAAAAAGGAATTTATGACCAAAAAAACTATCTTGGGAGGGTTAAATACGCCCTAGTGCATCTTTTTGCAGCTTGAGTGAACTTTTTCAGCAGTTATCAGAAAAGTCAAATCCTAGTTTTGGTGGTGCAGAAAACTAGAAACCAGAAAACCGAACTAGTGCCGAGAGGGTACCAATCCCGAGGAATTTACCAGGTCAAGTTTCAAGGGGTAAAACTTGGAATTTCATGAAACAATCAACTCCGAGCTTCATACTCGATGGTAGCATCACAGTAGCTTTCGGTTCAATTTTTGAGCATTTTTTTTTTTTTTTTAGGGTCATTTTCTTAGCTCGAGGTCAAGATGTTTGCAAGCACCAAGCTTGTTGATGAGTTAGAAGGTGTGGAAAATTTGTGTTCACCAGGAGGTATAGAATTGGACTCATTCTTGGAGAGAATGACCTTACAATATTCATAAAAGAAAATATCACAAGAGGCTTAGAAGAAGATGCGACTAGAAATAAGAAGGATATGATTAAGGCTAGAAGGATAATTGGAGACTCTATTAAAGACCACTTGATCCCTCAGTGTCTTCTAAGAATACTCAAAAGATATGTTTGATGCCCTAACGATATTGTATGAATGAAGAAACATTAACCGGAAGATGGACTTGAGAACATAACTCAAAATTCAAAAGATGCAAAGGGCTTGAGTTCAAGACTATTTCTCTAGGGTTTCTCAATTGAGCAGGTTAAGAAATTGGGAACAACTTAGATGAAGATGAACTCATGATGACAACTCTTAATGGTCTCAAAGACCTTGGGATACCTTCATCAAACTATTTGTGCAAAGAAAAGAGAGAGAGAAACTCAGAATTTGGCCGGTTTATGGGAAGAATGTGTTCAAGAAGAAGCAAAGAGTGAAACCGAGAGTAGTCCTATTAAGAGATGAAGATCAAACACTAGCTACTCATACTAGGAGATTGGAAAGAAAAGTCTCATTTGAAGGAGACCCATTTTCATAAGAATCTCACTCTCCAAAGAGATTCTATAAATATCATAAGGCTCAAAGAAAGGAAAAAGATTTCTTCTCTTATCGATATTATCATTGTGATAAAGATGGGACATTGCTAAGAAGCTGTCTACCCGCAAAGGAAGAATACAAGAAGAGAAATAACAAAGACATCATGCCCATGCAGTAGAAGATGAAGAACCACCCAAAGAAGTTAACTAAAGAGAGATTGAAGATTATGTTTTTGTTTTCCTTTCTGGGATACATGACACCTACAGAGGATACTTGGCTCATAGATATGGTGCCTCTAAGCATATGTGGTCAAAAAAGACATTCTCTCTTGCCTTATAGAAAAGGACTTCCCCATAAAGTTTCACTTGGAGATGATTATGGAGTACCCTATCAAGGAATGGGAGAATCCACCTACAAACTTGATTTAGAGACTCCGATGAGAATGAAGGATGTACTCTATGTACTAGGTTTGACAAAAGAACTTACTTTCTAACTCAACCCTAGATAAGAAAGAGGGTTTCGGTTGCATTCATAGATGGTGTAAGTTCTTATGTGGCCTAAATAAAAAAACTATAGAATCTGGAGTTGTAATTAGGACGGAAGAAGGTGGTTTGTACAAGTTAAAAGGTCACTTAGATGTAGCCTTGACTCACTCTGTTGAAAGTCCTTGTGAACTTTGGCATAGAGACTAGCTCACATCAACTACAAAGCCTTACCATATGTAAAGAAGGTGATTCTGGAGTTTACGAAATTAAAAGTTGATCATGAGAAGGTGTATGCAAGGGATGTGCACAAGGAAAGAGCATAAAAAATCCTTTCCCAAAAGGCGGCAGTAAAAGCAGATGGAATATTGGATATTGTTCATTCAGATGTATGTGGTCAATGCCATCAACCTCTCTAGTGAGTATGTATACTATGTCCCTTTATTGATGATTACTCTAAGTAAGACTTGGGTTTATTTCTTGAAGTCAGAAGATGAAGTACTTGGAAAGTTAAATGAATTGAAAGCCTTGATAGAACTTACCTCTTGAAAAGGAAAATCAAGATGCACAATTGAACCCGAGGAGAGCACACTTCAAATGAATTTGGGATCTTTTACTTGATCTGGGGATTAAGAGGGAGTCCACCACTCCCTATAATCCTCAACAATATTGTATAGGAGCAAGAACGAATAGAATGGTTATGGAAGTAGTAAAGACTATGATTCACGATCAAGATCTTCCAATGCACTTATGGAAACAGCAAGAACAATAGTATATGTCCAAAACAAATTATGCCATAGTGCACTTGGATTCAAAACTCAGAAGAAATGTTCACGAGAAAGAAGCCGAGGAAGTAAGCCCAGTAAGCCATCCCTCAAAATATTTGGTTGTCAGTGTTTATCCATATACCAAAAAAAAAGGGAACTTAGTTGGATCCTTCAGGAAATAACATAATATTTGTTGGATATTGTAGGAGTCTCTAAAGGAGCCTTCATAAAATCTACGCCACAGGTTTACCATCATATTGAGATCAGAGGAGATGTAACCTTTGATGAATCACAACACTCAAGAAATCAATAAGATACCATCTTGAAGAAGTATATGAAGAACAACACAGCCCAGCTCCTAAAGTTGCAAAGCTTCATTGAAGGGAAGTTACAATTACCCCTTTTGATGAGATTCCAGAAGATCATGGTATGATATAATCTCAAGAACCTCCACGTATGGCTTGATCTCTCTGAGAAAGCCGACTTGGTAAGAGAACTTATTCAAGATGTATAGAAGTATAGTTGCCCAGAAGGAACCAGGAGACAAAGAAAGAACCATTCTCGAAGAATATTCTAGTATATTTGATTTATTATCTTATAGATCAAATCCCCTTTTGCAGTCCACTGATCATGCTCCGGGTCTTGTATAAGGTCAAAATCCCCTTTTGTGGATTGGTCAAACCATATTTGTATGGTGGTATTTCTAAAGTGACTCCTAAGGTGTTTTATAAAGTGGTTTTAACCACTTCTAGAAGAAATTGACCCTACTAAGTGAAGAGACATAACCCTAGCTCATCCTCAACTAGTATTTATATGTGTGAGGATGGTGCCTGACTTGTACACACTCACACTCACTCATCCGGTCATATTTTGAAGGAAGTTGCAATTGCAAAGAGGAAGGAGAAGAGAGGTGCATGCTTAGTCTTAGTTTATTCTTGGTGTTTTGGTCTTGAGTCTTGGCATTGTATTGACAATCTAGGAAGTTTTTGCTGGGTTTTACGAATATTCTAATTATATTTGATTTATTATCTTATAGATCAAATCCCCTTTTGCAGATTGATCATGTCGGGTCTTGTATAAGGTCAAATCCCCTTTTGTGGATTGGTCAAACCATATTTGTATGGTGGTATTTCTAAAGTCGGCTCCTAGTGTTTATAAAGTGGTTTTAACCACTTCTAGAAGAAGTCGGCCCTACTAAGTGAAGAGACATAACCCTAGCTCCTGCTCAACTAGTATTTATATGTGAGGATGGTGCCTGACTTGTACACACTCACACTCACTCATCCAGTGCGCATATTTTGAAGGAAGTTGCAATTGCAAGAGGAAGGAGAAGAGAGGTGCATGCTTAGTCTTAGTTTATTCTTGGTGTTTTGGTCTTAGTCTTGGCATTGTATTGACAATCTAGGAAGTTTTTGCTGGGTTTTCTGCCCCATGAGGGTTTCCCAGGATAAAATGTTGCGTACCTTGTGATTGTGTTTCTTTTAGTGATCCTCTTTATGCTGTTGTTTTGGAAATGCATTGAATGCTCATGTAATTTGGAAATAACCTAATAACAACAATGTGTGAATTTTCCAGGTCCTATCAGCTGTCTTCTTGGTCTATCTTTGATCAAGCTAAGACTCTAAGTTTTCTGCTGTCATATATTTTAATTTCTGCTGTTTTATAACAGCCAACTGTAGTTTTTGTTTTGTTGATTTGTTATGGTTGTTATCTCTGTTTGGGTGCT
>SNQJ01S0148990.1:4966-28448 GCA_010110895.2 Picea sitchensis
CCTTTCCATATAATACTTTGCAATATATTTCATATTGTAGGTTTTATATCACATGCAATAATTTGGTGTATTGGCAAAAGACCATTTCTTAAGGTGTTGGGCTTGGTGGTGGTCATGGGTTCAAATCCCATGGACCCCAAAAACAATTTTTTTAAAACATGCCACTTCAACTGATGACTGGGTGCCATGTGGCTACCCATGACTGGGCCACGTGGCATCTCCCCATTTGACGGATTAATGCCACTTGTCAGCTATTGACTGGTCCAGTTGCCTGCCACATGTCTGCCTTGCGAGTGAACCTACCCAATCACCATCATCCAGAGAGTTCCACGTCATCTCTTGCACAGTCAACACGCTGACATCAACGTTGACTTTTTGACCAGTTGACCTTTGACTTTTTACCTGTTTGGGCTTCCGATCAGAATGCGATAACTTTTTCATACGGAGCCCATTTGATAAAGTAAATATACTGTCGAAATCAGGAAGACGAGACAGACGAAATGGCATAGGTTTCATCGCATTCCGAGCACTTTCAGTTTTGAGCATTTTTCAAGCCCTGTCAGGCTTCTGGATCCAATTTCGGATCATTCCACCTACCCCTATTTCCAACCATCCTTATCCTCAGTTGCCACCAAACACTCCGCAACTTCTGCCAGGTTTTGTTCCACCACCTTTACCTCCTATTCCACAACAACAACCACTACAATATCAAAATGCAAGCTCCCTGAGACCAACACTATTACTGTCACAACTAGTGCCAAATACTAATAATAAGCCCCCTCAAACTCTTCATAATGTTGAGATGTAGGCCTTCTCGACATATTTTATTACTCCTGTTCCATTACAGGAAATTCAACTAAGATCAGGAAGAGTTCTGGAGAGGCAGAGACCTTCAATAGTCATCTAGGAATAAGAAGAAGAAGAAACCACCAAACAACCCACGGATGACACTAGGTGTGAATATGTTATTATCTCGAAGAATCAATAACCCAAGCTTCCCCAAAATGAACCTTCACAAATTATGAAGGTCCCTCATCCAGACCGATTGGTAATCGAGAAACCCACCACCCAACCAGAATTTGACATTTTGAATGAATTGAAAAATATTTGTGTCAAGATTCCTCTGCTTCAGGACATTAAAGACATTTCAATCTACAGTAAGGTAGTCAAATAATTGTGTATCAAGAATCTAGGTAGGAAGTAAAAGGACCCCCCTACAGTACATTTGGTAGGAGGACTCTCTGAGTACATATTAGAGTAGCCAAAACTAGCAAAATATGGGAATCTAGGAAACCCCGTAGTGACCATAACCATTAATGAGGTCCCCATTGGAAACACTCTCATAGATATAGGGGAAACCATCAATGTTATTACCGCTACTACCTTGGAACAATTAAAGTTACAACCTATTCTTCGACCTACCCCAACCATTTTGGAATTAGCAAAGAAGACTAGGGTTATACCTGAAGGGATTTTAGATGATATCATGGTTACTTTAGCCTCGTGGGAGTACCCAATAGATTTTCTTGTCATTCACTCAAAGGATCCTGCCAAAGGTCATCCCGTCATTTTGGGAAGACCTTGGCTAGCCACAACCAATGCATTTATTGGCTGTAGAGAAGGAGAAATGACCATCTTGAATGGTCTCTCTATTCAGAATCTCACCATTTACCCTCCATCTCAACCTATTATGGAGAATCTATGGTGGCTTGAATGTCCATACGAGAACGAGGACTGAGAAGAACCTGTATTTCCAAGTGACCATGCATGGGCACTTCAAAAGAACACAACATAAAATGTGCTAAACCAATTCATTTTTTCTATTACATGTGTGGATTTTCCACAGTATTTTTCCCATTTTGAGTACATGTTTGGGGAAGAATTTAAAGAACAATTAGACCCATCCATTTTGTCTTCGACATATTTTATTTTTTAGATTGACGAGTCTGCCATGTCTTATACTATGCCCTATGAGATTAGTCCAGGGTGTCTTAGAATACACTGACATGAAGGGTATACACCCCGACACATGCATCCATCACATATTTACCTAGGGGGGAAGTAACACCTGTAAGGCAACCCCAGAGAAGGATGAACCCAACACTTAAAGACATAGTCAAGGAGGAAATTCAAAAGTTGCTAAATGTCGGATTTATCTATCCCATCTCCAATAGTAAGTGGGTATCCCCGCTTGTGGTGGTTCCAAAGAAAGTGACTGGGAAATAGAGAATTTGTGTTGATTTCCGGGAACTCAACAAAGCCACTCTGAAAGACTACTTTCCTCTCCCTTTTATTGACCAAGTTCTAGATACCTTGTCTGGAAAGAAGTATTTTTCCTTTCTAGATGGGTACATTGGGTACAATTAGATTCTTATAGAACCCGAGGACCAGGACAAGACTACCTTTACTTGTCCTTGGGGCACCTATGCCTATAGGGTCTTACCATTCAGATTGTGTAATGCTCCTTCCACTTTTCAACGAGCAGTATTAGGGATATTTGTCGATCTTATTCATGATTGTGTGGAAGTCTACATGGATGAATTCACAGTCTATGGAAACACTTACCAGGAAGCCTTAGACAACTTAGAAAAGGTCCTCATTAGATGACAGGAAATGAACCTATCTCTAAGCCATGAAAAGTGCAAAATGTTGTTAACTGAAGGAGTGGTTCTAGGACATCATGTTTCATCTGAAGGGATAAAGGTTCATCCTGCAAAGATTGAGGTCATCGTCAGACTTCCACCTGCCAAGATACAAAAAGAGGTAAGAATATTTCTTGGACATGCTGGATATTACCAACGGTTTATTGAAAATTTTATAAACATTCCTGCACCTATGTTTGGATTACTAATAAAAGATGTTGATTTTGTTTGGATTGAGAATTGTCAAACTACCTTCGAGGCCTTGAAAGCTAATCTTTCTGTGGCACCAGTTCTTAGAGGGCCCAATTGGACTCTCCCATTTCATATATCCACTGATGCCTCCGACACCACAATAGGAGGAGTATTAGGGAAGAAAGAGGACCAACAGTCCTATGCCATTTATTTTGTAAGCAAGAGCTTGTCCCCTGCTGAGTTAAACTACACAGTTACTGAGAAGGAATTCTTGGCAGTTGTTCATGCTATCAACAAATTTCGTCATTACATTATAGGTTATGAAGTATTTGTACACACCGACCATTCCACCATTAGATTCCTCATGAACAAACCTATAACTAATGGATGAGTGACTAGGTGGCTCTTATTATTGCAATAATTTAATATCACTGTGCTTGACTGACCTGGAAAGGATAATCTAGTAGATGACTTTATTTCCCGAATAAAAATTGAGGATGATGATATCCCTGTAAATGATAGTTTCCCAGACGAGCACCTCTTTTCCCTTTCTATCAATACCCCATGGTTTGTGGATATGGAAAAATATCTAGCCACTAGGAAGTTACCGTCTCATTTGTGATTGGGCCCAAGTGATAATTACTCTTGGGTTAGTCATGATATTTTTCGCGCAAGTCCTGATTTGATTATTCGTAGATGTGTTCGACATGACGAGGTACCTGATATACTACGAAGCTGTCATGATGGACCATGTGGTGGCCATTTTTCTGACAAACATACAACATATAAGGTGTTACATTCGGGTTACTATTGACCTAGAATTTTCAAAGATGCTGCCAAATATGTGAGAAGTTGTGATAGTTGCCAAAGGATAGGAAGACCTACGTCATCTGAAAAAATGCCTTTGTGGGCCCAAGTTATCATAGAACCCTTCAAAAATGGGCCCTCGACTTTGTAGGACCAATTTCACGCATGTCCCGTAGTAAGAACTATATTTTGGTTTGTACAGACTTTGGCACCAAATGGGTAGAGGCAAAACCCTTATTTAGGGCTACATAGAAGTCTGTTGTCAAATTCATCTATGAAGACATATTTACCCGCTTCGGTGTCCCCCATGAAATTGTTATCGACCAAGGCACTCAGTTCACTTCCAAACCGATGAAAGAGATGATAGAGAAATATGGGATTAAACACCGTAAATCTTCTTCGTACCACCCGCAAGCCAATGGTCAGGTAGAATCCACAAACAAAGTTCTGAAATCCATCTTGACCAAGACTTTTCAGTTACATAACCGAGATTGGGTTGATAGGCTACCAAAGGCTTTGTGGGCATACCGGACTACCTGGAGAAATACCATTGGGCATACCCCTTATGAGCTAGTATACGGGAAACAAGTACTTTTACCTATAGAATTCCAAGTAAGGACCTTCCGTATTGCTGCAGAATTAGGACTGAACCTGGATGAGGCTCAGAAGCAACGAGCCCTACAATTGCATGAATTGTATGAAATCAGGCAAGATGCCATCCAATGAACAATATTAGTCCAAAACCAGAGAAGCAAGTGGCATGAAAAGTTTATTAAGAAGAAGCACTTCCATCTTGGTGATTGGTCCCTGTTGTTTAATTCCTGGTTCAAAACCTTCAAAGGCAAACTTACCACCCGTTGGTTGGGCCCTTACGAGGTATACACTGTATATGACAATCGAGCTGTAAAAATTAAAACAATTGACGATGGACAAGTCTCCTTTGTGGTAAATGGACACCGACTTAAATTTTATCATAAGCCTATTTCCACAGAGGATTTCCTACAGGTCATGTCAGCTGACAAGGAATTGGCCTTAGTAGATGGGAAAGTCCCCCCTTGTTCNTATGTAAATAGTTTTTGAATTTTGTTAATAAGACAATTCTAGAGATTTCTGTAAGTATTTATTTCACTAGGAGTACATAGTTTCAAGAATATTTCTTCAAAACGTTGTTATACTTGAATGTTGTGTCCACTAAAGCATCAAATGAATATTGACTTACTGTAATTAGCCACATTTTTGCTAACATTCTCATTTTTTAAGGAATTCTAAAGCAGTTTCTCTTGAAACTCTTTACCACTGTATAAGGAAGTGATACCATAAATGTCAAGCCTAGAGGTCTCTCGTACAGTTTTTCCAAGAAACCTGAGTAAGTGAATCAAGTGTCTTTATCAATGAGTAACGAGGAAGTTTAATTAGCGGTTAGTCATGGAAACATCACAATAACTACAAAGGAAGAAAGTAAGTTGAGCCTAGAGATACCTTTCTGTTCTTTCTCAATGGTACCATCCACTACACACTAAATATCTTGATTATATCATATCTTTAGATAGGCCACGTCTGCTTAAGTACCCTTTACATCGGGACAATCACTAAGTAATATAACAAAAAGTCATCCTATAACATAAATACCATCCCAATTGAAAAAAAAGAGAAAGAAAAAGTTGTTTTCGGAGTTGTTCCCCCATCTTCTCGCATAAAACAATCTTATACTAAAATATTAAAAGATGGAGGGCCAGTTTATGAGGGTTTAAGACGCTTACCCATCGGGATACTGAACAGGTATGTTGGCAGTGGGTACCGACCTAAGGTATGACTAGGCAAACTCGCCGGAGTATTGAACATGCTTGCTGGCAGTGGGGCATTCTACCTAGCGAGGATGGTAATTTGAAAAAAATAAATAATAAATTTAAACTTGTCTTGATGTACGACATTAATTGCAGACAAAGCTGACATGAAATATGTGTGGTTAAGCTAAGGTTAATGAATCTCATTCACTTTCCATTAGGGAATAAATCTAAGACTATCTTGAAACTCTCTTGCCTACCTCTTCTTATCTATATATATGATCTCTTATCCTATAGGTGGGGCCATCTCTTAACTGTCTCGTCAGACCAAGCTGTGAAATTTTATCTTTACACTTGACATACTATAAATCTTCGGCTATTGGGGGATACTGACTAGTTTCCTATACTTTTGATTTTGAGGTGTCACAATACTTAGGTGTGGGGGAGGGGTTCATGAGCTGAAAAATGATCATCGCCTAGAGAAGTAGATCTTTGCAAGAATTTATGTATTATTTCTATGATACAGGTTATTACATTGATAGTCATGTTATTTTTGAAATTCTTAACTCCTGTGTGCTATAAATTACTGAACACATACTTAACAGACCACTCTTTATCGATTACTTAACAAACCACTCTTTATCGGTTTATCATTTCATTACAAGTTGCATATTGTAGGTTTGACAAAACATTTGTATGCTTGCTATAACCTATTCATTGTAGGCTTTTTGACATTATATGTCATATGCAAGAAGATTGAGTGAGCATGGATCATTCTGCCTCTACTAATTAACTACTGTGATTGTCAAAAACACTTCAAATTTGCAGGCTATCCATTATAAGAGGTGAAAATTCACTTAACACAGAGGTACCGGATGAAGTACCGTATGAGGTGCCGTATGCGATGCCGTTTGAGGTGCCGAACGAAGTGCCATGTGAATTACACACCAGTAACTATCCTAGATTCTAGGTAACCAGAACTTTATTATATTCAATTGAATTAGTTGTAGGCATTGATTAAATATGCTTCATATGTTTATGATCAAATGTCCAAGTCAAAAGACTTGGACATTGAACTAACCACAGATCATTACATGCCTAAAAAACAAGCCATCAAATTTGAAATTCCCACACATGGCAGCTCACGTACACATGTGTGCAACATACTCCACCATAAGTGCATTCAAAATCAGGCTGGGCACTCTATTATCTCAATTCTCCCTTGCCATTTGCTCTCCCCTGCGTTAAGAAATTGCGCCCAACCTCTGCCAATTCGTCCCCTGTTCAAATCGCGTTTGGCCCGTGCCCAATTTGTGCCATCTCTTGGCTCGATTGCACCCTTTCCTGGTGAACTCCACCTTTGTCACAATGCCTAGAAGATACAAACCTTCCTCCTATGCATACTTGTTTTCCATTCCCGAATTTACAGAGTGCAGAGAAGTGTTTTTGTGCGCAGGCTGGGGGGCATTTTTGTCTAGCTTGCAGCGCCACTATGATGGTCTCTCCATGCGATTTGCAGTCAGTTTCGATGGTAAGACAACACATGTAGGGTCTCTTACCTTTGAATTTTTAGAAGAGTCCATTGTTGCAGCTACAAAGCTCCCAAGGATGTGAGATAAATGGTTGAAAAACCACCAATTGTCACGTTCAAGTTATAATAGAGTGTTTAAGCCCAAATTCTAGAGCATTTTAGGAGAAAAAGGGTATGCTAAGGAGTGGATAAAGGTGGAATTGATCAATTCCCTCATCGTCATCACAAGGTTAATTACATGTGAAGGTAGATACTCCACCTTCAAAGCTTGTCATTTTAGATTGCTGGCTCATTTTCTGTTCAACAAACCCTTGAACTTCCCCTTCTATTTTCTCAAAAGATTGGAGAAGATGTCCTCTCAAGTGAGGAAGAATGTGACTAACCCCCATAATATTATCTTCCACCATGGCTTGATCAAACTCATCGTTCTTGCTGAACTAGAGAAACAGGGGAAAAAATGGGATGCCTTTATCTACCAATTTGCAAACCCTCACTTGACAGTTAAGACCGACAAAAAGCCACTTAGCCTAAAAAGCATATCTCCATCCAAACCTCACTCTCCAAGAACTCCAAACCCCCTTGCACAAACCCTCTCTTTGCTGGAACAATACCAAAAGCTTGTCGATATCCCTACTTCTTCATTGGGTAAAAAGACCAAGAGAAAAGACCAAAATAAGCCTATTGTTAACCCCCCAATGCCTTGACTCTCTCTTGATCCTACACCTAAAAATCTCCAAGAATTAATGCAACAATACTTTCCCATCATTCCCACAAACAAGAGGGGAGCCAATCGATTTGGTAAAGGACTCTTTCGGAAGAGTAACCGGAGCACAAGAACCAAGCCCTATGCAAAACCTCCACTGGCTTCGGACCCTATCTAAGTGTCCTCCGACCTTGAGATCCCTCACAAGAAACCTAGGGAAATTTCTGTGGATGGATTAGAGCCACTAAGGAAAACAAAATCAGAACCTAGCTCACCTTACCGATCTCCCATTACTCCTACTTCATCCATGCCCACTCTAGATCCTAAAACTGATAGATTTTCCACTTCCCTCAAAGGATCTAAGCCTTCCTCCGAGATCACCGATTCTGCCCCAACCATAGAGGAGCTACAAAAGGAAAACCATCAGCTTCTCCAATAGTTGGAGGAAAGGAAGACAATAGATACACACCTTCATCATGACAATGCAGTCCTTCAAACAAATGTTAACTCTGTTCAACGATTGGTCGATGAGATGACCAAATCTAACCGCAGCCTCAGAGCATAGCTGAAGCAACACAAGAGGCACAAGGCCAAGTCTTCACAACAAGAAGGAGAAGCTTCCAAAGCCGATCCTCCTCAGCAAGCCTAGTCACGAGGGGTAAATTCTTTTTGTTTGCAGTGGGACTTGCAAAATCGTAAGTGTGGGGGTAATGTTGGGCCCGAGATATGATCACTTTTATGACAGTTATTATACACTTTTGTCGCATGTACATATGTGTTTTTCATATTTTAAAGGAGATTTTTGAAGAATTTCATGATAAAACGGTATAATCGACACTAGGTACGTGTAATTCATGTTTAATGATTATATTGAGTATAATTCATCATGTTTTATGATTACCAAGATCTGATTCACGGTTTTTTGGTGTTACAGGGAAAAAATGCAGCATGTTTCTGCTTCCGACACTTGATCTGACACTCCTTTCAGTACTCGTTCCAACACTTGATCCGACACTCTGTCCAACACTGTGTAGTGCACAAAAATGAGGGGCGACTTGGTGGTTATGGTATTGGCAACCAGTGACGGGTGAGTTAGGAATGTGGGTTTTGTTCATGCTTGCCCCCTCCAGCTACTAAGCTTCCGACAACTCAATTTTAGTTGTTCAAGAGGGAGATTATTGGCTCGCTTTGTTTTATTAGTTAGGGCATCATTTATTGTAATTTGCCGAATTTAGAAGTGGTTTGACCCTCCCGTGGTCGACCACTTGGTCTGTAAGCTTATAAATACCACTAGGATGGTCAAATGATTGTTAACCAAGTAGAAGAACCAGTGTGTTGGAGACAAACTCGTTTTGACTCTGTTTTTCTATTTTTCATTGCCAGATTATATAAGAAATGCGCTTTTGAGTTTTTATGGTGAATTTATCTTGATGAGCTCGTGGTGTGATTTTAGGAAGTGACCACGACTTGTTTGGGGGGCCACCAGCATTCTGGTAACTGTCTTCGTGTTTGGTTATGCATTTCATAATTTAATTGTTCTCTTTATTTTTTGTACATGCATTTTTATCATGTTAATTAGTTTGCTGTTATAATTTAATTGCTTTTGGTTCTCTTTTGCAGGATATAATGAAGGATTTTGTTAGCATGCATTGATCTTGTAGATTAGGAATAGACTTGCAAGTCTCTAGACTAACCCCATGCACAATTAGATGTTAGATTATGCTTTGATTTATGATTTTATAGTCAAGTTTAAAATAGAGTTTTAATTATAATAGAACAGAGTTTTTATTTGGGTCCTCTTCGACAGGGATTTGATGGATGGATATAATTAATTCCAGTTTTTAATTATAGCTTGTTTATCTCATTTTTATATAGATATTGTTTAATTAGTTGTTGGTTAATGTAGTTGTTAGTTTACTTTTCAATATCATAGTTTAATTTATGTTAAGCATTTTCTTATTGCAGTTTGAATTGTTAGAATATATATAGCATAGTTTCATTTATGTAATGTATTTCCTAGAGATAAATTGCAATTATAATTCTTAGTTAATGGTTTTTTCTTGTTTTCACAAAACCACCCGCATTATATTTGAGTTTTTCATAGATTAAAGATAGTTTTCTTGTTTTCATAGATTAAAGATAGTTTTCTTGCTTTCATAGGTTAAAAGGATAGTTTTATTTCTTTCATAGATCAGAAGAGATAACTTTCTTGCTTTCATATCTTAGAAAATAGTTTTATTGTTGCTGTAGGATAGATAGACTTTGCTTTGATAGATTAGATAGTAGTTTTCTTATCATAGATTAAGAATTAGTTGGTAGTTCTTCTTGCTTTCAATTAAATAGATATCCTTTCATGAATTAGAGATAGTTTTGAATTAAGAATTTAGTCCACTTGCCTCTTAGGCTAGATAGTTGTTCAATGAGAAGTTTTAATTTGATTGCTTGCAGTAGTTAGTTGTTTTTGCTTACTTGTCTATTTGCTTTAGTAGGTTAGTTAGTTGTCTTTGCTTATTTGTTTATTGCTTTGGTAGGTTAGATAATTGTTTTTGCTTACTTGTTTACTTGCTTTAGTAGGTTAGTTAGGTGTCTTTGCTTGCTTGTTTATGTACTCGCTTTCATAGGGTAGTTACTCATTGAATATAGGTTGGCAAGTTAAAATAGTTTTCTCTTGTCATTTGCTTATTATGCTTAAATAGTTTCTTTTGCTTATTATTATGAACTAGTTTTCTTCAAGTATGGTTTTTACTTGCTTTCTTAAAGAACTATCCATCGATCCTTGGCCCAAAAGTACTTAGGTTACCTAGTTTCAAGTTGCTTAGTAGGGTTTGTTCATTAGATAGATTTTTTTGAGTAGATTAGCCTTAGATGGATACCTTCCTTAGTTAGACTATACTCCTACTAGCCTTCTACCTTTGGCATATATTTTTCTACAACTCTAAGTTTACTTACCCCGGGTTGACAATTTAATTGAGGATTTTTACTGTTTTTTTAGTGCATATACAACACCCATCAAATCCCAACACACTTTTCCGCATGTATACGTCATTCTCGAAAAAAACCATGTCCCCGATTTTCCTTTAGAACCATGCCAAATTTTCAACTATAATCCAGTACCAGACGGTTGTTGATGCTAGTACCAGATGACCTAGAACATTCTGGTACCAGAAGGTTTCTGTAACATTCTAGTATTGGATGAGCTGAATTGCGAGTACCATATGACATGTAGTGTGAGTCTTGAATGACATGGAGTGTGGGTACCAGATGATTGTGCAAGTACCGGTTGACTGTAGAACCTTCTGGTACCAGATGACTTGGAGTGTGAGTACCAAATGACCTCTAGTGTAGGTACCAGATGACTTCGAGTACAAGAAAATATTGTTTGTACATAGAAACATATGATTAAACCATCATCAACAAAACTATTGTATAATAATCCTTTTAATCACTAAAAATATGGAAAATTATGTATTAACCACATTGGATGAATAACAGGGGATAATGGAGGTTTATGGTGTAATTAGGGATATATTATTGACAAAATGCGGGGAGAAAGTGTAATGATGAGTGTATTTGTATGGTCATATTATCACATGAAATTTCCCATAATCACAAGTAGCATCCATGAATGCAGACGAGTGGGGAGGTGTATTTTGTAGCAGTCAAGATCCCCTGTGCAGGTTCGATGTAGTGTTATCTCCAAGCGCAATTGGAAGGTGTCCAAGGTTGGTAGGCGAATAAAAGTTTTGGTGGGGGCGCTAAATTAACCGTCACACCCAGATCTCAGGTCCCATTCATATCAACGACCTCAAATCATTTTGGGGACGCAACATGCTCGGGTGATAAAATGCCTTGAGTGGGCTGAAATCCTAACCACGGTTTTGTGGGGGTGCTATGTGGTGAAGGAGGGTGCCCTTTGGGCCTGAAATCGATGTGGGCCCAAACAAATTTTGATGGCCCAAAAATCACATGCGCATATGATTCCTTATCCAACAACGATAGTTGGCTGCCCGATAGTTATCCAACCACGCTGCAATCTCGAGAGGAATTCATCCAAAAAGCAAAGTCTGACTTTTGCGTCCTGAATCCATCTGCTTATTCAACACCCAATCCATGAGTAGCACGTGGTCACCCACTAATCATCCAGCCGTGCTCCAATCCTAAGAAGGTTTCAGTTAATGAGTAAGGACTAGTAGCTGAAACCTTAGCTGAGTCCATAAATGGAAAGCTTGGAGGATATGGACGAGGAGGCAGGACTGTCAGCTCGAGGTACAACAATGAACGATTTTTCCTGCAGGCCCATACTAAACCAGGTTTACATCTGACAAGAGGGAACACTTACAGTCTGACAAACATCTACATAGACGTAAATATTTGAATGGCATTTCCAGTCACACTCCTGGTAATTGTGGGTTGATCTGAGTATAAATAGATCAGTTCAATATTTTTTTAAGGTCGTCAACTGGTTGAGAAGAGCTCCCTATTTGTAATATTTTGATAACAGAGTTGTTCTTTGGTTTTGTATGAGATCTGAGACTTTCACATTAATAAAAGTTAGTTTCTTTCATCATCTTGTTAAATCTTCGCTGAAGCACTCGTGCATGGAGGATCCAGACGAGGGTTGTAGTTGTATTTTAATGTAGGGTTGATTATAATGATGTTGTGACCTATTTCAATATTTTCCTTGTTTCCTTTTTCCCTCTTATGCTGAAATGCTCATGCATGGAGGATCCAGACAAGTTGTTATAGTTGCATGGTAATGGAGGTTTGATTATTGTGTAGTTGTGATATATTTCAGTGTCTGAAACTTGAGTCCAAGAGTGCTCTTATGCCTGAGTTTTTCTTCAACAAGTTACTCGAAAGTCGGATGCCCATTGCAGAATTGTCCACCTTTCTCACTAGTTCTTCCCTCTACTCACCTTTAACTCTAAACCATTGACTGGAGTTAATGAGGACCTCATTTCTCTGTACATTGCTTGTCCAGTTTTTGTGTTAAAACATTCTTGTACTGTGTTTTTTCCATTTGACCTCCACTCATAAACCTACCTCCACAAAAATTTTGATGGGTACTGGGCTTGTCGTCTTGCAATCTGAGGGTGACTCTTTGTGGTAAAAGGTGGAAAATATGACAAAACTGGAGCTGGGTGGCTTTCTCAGCTTCAGTTGCAGCAGGGGATGATTCTGATGAGGTGGTCGTAAGGGGTAGTGCAACATCCATGGGACCCAATGGTTGGAATCCCAACCCCACCTGAAAGGGGTTGTGGTCGGTTGATCTATGTAGTGCTCAGTTGTAGCTATGATGAACATAGGGAAGAATCTCATCCCATGTGTGGGGGTGATTGGAATTGTACATGCGCAGGATATGGATGATCATCTGATTGACGACCTCAATTTTCTCATCTATCAGGGGGTGGAAGTCAGTGGATTTGGTGAGCTTGGTGTCCAACAGTGACCAGAGGCTCGAACATAATGTGTTGAAGAACCGACTGTCTCGATCTGAGACAATGGTTTGTGGGATTCCAAAATGTACCCATACTCATTCAAATAAGAGCTTAACAATGGCCGTTGCTGCGATGATCTTCTTGCAGGCGACCAAAATCACTATCTTGGGAAAGCGATCAACAACCACAAAAACACAGTCATTTACCCTCTTGACATATAGAAGGCCCGACATGTAGTCCATTGAGATGGATTCCCATGGCCTATCAGGAGTAGGAAAAGGGGTGTACAAGCTCTGTTTCTTAGTGGTTAGTTTGGAAATAGCTCATTCAGTGCAGGACCTGATATACTTGCTGACATATTGTCGAAGTTTCAACCAATATAAATGTTTCTACAACACTGCCACTGTCTTTTTGACACCGAATTTTCCTTCCACCTGACTGTAGTGGGCTTCCCAAATCAACTTCGCTCACTCACTTGATGGAACACATAGATGGCCCAGATGGCACAACAACCCATCTTGAATATGGAAATGAGCGACAACTTAGTTTGCGCCCAACATTTGGTAGGTGGTGGTGAAGTCAGGGTCTGTCTCATAGAGGTGGGGCAATCCATAGGTCTCGTGGCTGCAAGAGTCTAGCACCGTGGTGAGTTCTGTGACTGGAGGTCAGCTGAGGAAATCAACGACTCAATTGGTACTTCATTTTTTATACTTGATATTGAGGTGGAATTGCTGCAAGTATGTGGACCACTTCTGATGGCAGCCATTCTACAATTTTCCTTGTGTCTACATGAACTCAAGTGGATTATGATAAGTGTGGATGATTTTCTCCTTCCAAAGAATGTAATGTCTCCAATGGAGGTAGGCTTTCACAATGGAGTACATTTCTTTGTCATAAGTAGGGTACTTACAAACATCATCTGATAGTGTCTCACTATGATAGGTCATAGGTTGGTTGTGCTGAGAAAGAACGATGCCCACAACATAGTCTCAAGTATTTGTCTCGATCTCAAAGGGTTGTTGTAGGTATGGTAATGAAAGTAATGGGGCTGAGCACAAGCGCTGTTTCAAATCATTTAACACTTGTTGTTGGGATAGTCCCCACACAAATTTTGTCTTACCACCACCCTTGGTTACTTTGATGAGGGCCCATGCAATATCAGAGAATCCTAACACGAACCTGCGATATAAATTGGCAAGGCCTAAGAAGATCTAAAGATCAGTGAGTGTGGTTGGGGCTGGCCAGTCATGGATGACCTGGATCTTGGATGGATCCACATGCACACCATGATGATCAACTATGTAGCCTAGGTAATGGACCCTGTCCAAGCCGAAGGAGCATTTTTCCAAGTTTGCATATAGCTTGTGCTACCGCAGGGTGTGTAGAACCTGTTGAATTTGTTGCAAGTGTTCCGCCCAAGTCTTATTGTAGATGAGGATGTCATCCAGATACACCAATACAAAAGTATTGGTGAAAGGTCACATGATATCGTCCATCATCCTCATGAAATTTGTTGGATCATTTGTCAAACCAAAGGGCATGACCATATATTCAAAAAGACCTTCTTTTGACCTGAATTCGCTCTTCTATACATCTGTCTATTCTATTGGGATATGGTGGTATCCAGACTTTAGATAAATCTTACTAAAGTATTTTTCCCCTGTGAGTTGATGAAGGTCATTGATTCGGGGAATTGGGTACCAGTTCTAGACTGTGATTTTATTTAGAGCCTGATAATCGATGTAGAGTTGCCAAGTCTTGTCTTTCTTCTGCACCAACACAATTGGGCTCCCACAAGGCGATGAGTTGGGAAGGATGTGACCCTTGTGGAGTAGTTCTTAGATATACCACTTGATCTCCTCATTCTCTAACGAAGAGAAATGATAGACCGTCCCATTGGGTAGCAGTGCGTCGGGGGTAAGATCGATGGGATGCTTGACTTGACAGTGTAGAGGTACCCCGGTAGGTGAGGAGAATATATCTGAGTATTCTTCCATGACCTTATCCACTTGATTTTGCTGTGTGGAGAGGTCAGTCGCAAAGGCCTTGGATGTGGTTGCGATCTTTCACTCACTCTGAGAGTGAATCATAAAGAAGACAAACTTCCCGGTCTGAGAGATGACCTTCCTGCATTACTTGGTAGAGATCAAGGAAATATCACTAGCTGGGACTGCCTCGGGTATCCTATATAACTTTTTTTCCAAAGTAATAATAAAACTACGAGGCCTAGACTCATATATAGCATGATGTTTCCATAAATAAGGTTGGCCCAAAATAACATTACGAACTTAGAGAGGAGCAACATCACACAATACCTCGTCTTTGAAGGGCTTGATGTCGTATGACAGGCAACACTGTTGGCTGACACAGAGATTGCTTTCTTGGTGGAGCCATCCAGTGGTGTAGCACTACAAGTGTGGTTTTTTTGGAAGGGCTAGCTTCTTAATGACCTCTACTGAGATGAGGTTCTTCTGTATACCACCATCAATGATGAAGTGTAGCGGGGTGCCTTTCATCCACATCTGTGAATGAAAAAGGCACTCGCCTTCCTCTGGCTCGTCTTGTTCATCGGGATGGAGATTGATAGTAGAAATGGTGGCATTGGGTTCCACATAAATGATCTGTCTCCCCCTTTCTAGTTCTAACTCGTAGTCAGAACCGACATTTGATTCAAAGGCTTTCACCTCAGCCACCAGTGACTTCTTTGAGTGGAAATCAATAGTGTTATCCCAGGGGATCTTATGGAAGTCACACCACTTCCTGGTATCTTTATTTGTCTTTCTCATGTCATGGACTAGTTTTCCTGGTGTTTTCCATATTTTCTTTATCCTTTGTTCTACAGGTTGGGTCTACCCTTTCTTTCTTTTGTTGTGATCCTAAATTATCTTTAAAACACTTGGTTAGGTTTTAAAGCATGAGTTCATTAACCAATTAGGAATTGATGAAAGAAGAAGAAATTAATGAGATTTTATAGCAGCCATAATAATAACTTCAGATTAGAATGTAAGAAAACATATCATCAAACCATAACAACAAATTTGTTAACAGAGTTCGGCAAGATTGCCTACGTTTTCGGGCCTTTGTCTCAGTGGGTGAGGATTTATTATTTCTCTTCAATTTTTGAAAAATACATCAAAAAAGTGTCAAATGGATTACAAACTGGTATGGATGTGTTATTATCGACCTCAATAATCCAACACAAATGACGACACTAAAAACGATTGAGCGTAGCTCCCGGAATCGACCCAGAAAGTTCCCCTTCTCAATGGCTTCCCTGCATAAAAATGGCCCTGGCTTTCAAATTCCTCAACATTTCTCCTATTTTGAACTTCATTAATGATACTAAGAACCCCTAGTTTATATATATTTGAAGTGGGCATCAACCTCCCAACTTCCTCCCAATAACTAGCCTCAAATCGGGCTCCAGATCTCCCAATAATGGGCAAAATCCATTAAAAACAGGCTTAAAAATGAGCAAAAATATATATAATATGGCTTAAAACCCATATTTTGAAAATTATTGGGTGCAACCCCCTATCTTCAGTCTCCAGGTCACATGGGTAAGTCCATGTGTCCACAGGCTGGCGCGCTCCTGGTCGTAGCCCCTAAATTTTGGCCCTTGGTCGTTGGCATGGCCATATAGCCATAGCCCTAGCTCCCATGCACTTCGGTCCAGCCTTGGATCCTGTTCTTTAGCCCTTGGTCAGTTAAGGCTGGCCCCCACTGACTGGGGCTTATCCCTTAACATGTGCCACCAACTAATTCAAATATCATTTTCGTCGTTTAGTTAACAAGACCCACCATTCGCCCATCCAGTTAGCCCGTGGATTTAGTCTGTTGTGCCCACGAAGATCGAGGGTTCGAAACCGCTGAAAGCCATAATATTTTTTTGAACTAGCTGACATTGGAAAGATCCAAGGTGCCACACAATGCATTCTGATTGGGCCACGTCGGCTAGTTCAAAAAATTGTTATGGCTTCCGGGGGTTTCAAACCCTCGACCTCCGTGAGCGCAACAATCTAACTCCCCAGGCTAACTGGATGGGAGAACAATGGTTCTTGTTAACTAAACGGTGAAAATAGTACGTGAGTTATCTGGGGACATGTGTTAAGGGATAATCCTCGACCATCCAGGGGCTAAAGACCAGGATCCAAGGCTGGAGCGAAGCCCGTGGGAGCTAGGGCTATGGCCATATGGCCATGCTAATGACCAAGGGCCGGAAGTTAGGGGCTACGACTAGGGGCACACCATCCTATGGGAACATGAAATTACCCATGTGACCTGGAGCCCGAATATAAGGGGTTGCGCCCAACTATTTTCCAAATATGGGTTTTAAACCATATTATATATATTTTTTATTGATTTTTAAGCCTGTTTTTAATCGAATTTGCCCATTATTGGGAGATATGGAAGCCATTTTTGAGGCCATATCTTGGGAGGAAGTTGGGAGGTTGATGCCCACTTCAAATATATATAAACTAGGGGTTCTTAGTAGCATTAAGGAGGTTCAGAACACGAGAAATGCCGAGGAATTTGAAATCCAAAGCCATTTTTATGCAGGGAAGCCATTGAGAAGGGGAACTTTCCGGGCCAATTCCAGGAGCTATTCTCAACCATTTTCAGTGTCGTCAGTTGTGTTGGATTCTTGATGTTGGCTCTTGACCAAGTTCTGAAGTTACTTGGTCATATTTGACCATTTTTTGGACTTCAACATCCTATCGAATATGGAGCGCTAGACGAAGTAGAGATCAAGGGATCTTGGCCAACTTTCGTGCCCCTTTTTGGGTTTTGGGACAATGTAATGGGAAAGGGATGTTGGCCCATGGGTTTACCCACATTTAGACCCACTTNAGTGCTAATAGTCTATGTAAGTGCTATGTGCATGACTGTAGAAGGTTTACAGAGCTAAGTGCAAGCTATTGTAGAAGTTATAGAAGGATTTGTTATGTAAGCGCAAGGAAGAAGGATGTAGCGAGATGCGCAAATATTTTGTCCTATGTGAGGAAGGGTTTTTGGTGGCTTTGTGCCTGTAATCGATTGGAGATGCTAATAAATAAGAAGAGTTGGTGGACGTAGCCCCAGGGTGGGGGTGAACCATGTAAATCTGTGTGTTATTATCTTTGCTTTGACTTGATGTGTTTATCTCTTCTTGGCTAAGTTCTTTGATATATTTAGATAGATCTACTTATGCTTTGTGCTTCAATAGATGTATATGAATAGTAGATCTGATATTTATGAAGATTCTTAGTGCTGATCTACTATATCTGACCTTTTTTACTATTGCTAAGTGATAAATTACCTTAGATCTAAGTGAATACTGCGATGCTATGTGTTATCTGTGAAGTATAATAAGGATTGAATATTGATGCTAAGTGTTCTATAAGCAATATAATCACTGATCTGTGTCCCATATAAGGTTGCAAACACTTGAGTCTTGCAACCACCCTTGCCTCTACCTCGGGTGAGACTTCATCCGCTTCCCAGGTGTTGCTGGAAGGGCTGGTAGTTAGGGTTTTGTTGGTGCTTTGTTGTAGCGTTAAACCCTGGTTCTACCCCTGTGCCAACAAATGGTTTCGTTGTCGGGATCTGAAACTGTGATTGTTGGGAACTGAGGAAGAAGAAGATTTGTGCAAAGATTCATCCTAAAAATGTGGAAGCTCTGTGCGTGGATCTGTGCCCTAGTGCATAGTAATCCACTTGATCTTAAAAGCTCTTTGCTAAAGAAGGAAGGACATATCTAAATAAAAATAAGAAATATATGAATGCTTTGTGCTCTAAGAAAGGTAAAAGTGGAAGTTTCTGAAGAAAAGAGGTAAGATCTATAAGCTTAGTGTTCTGATAAGGTAAGAATAGTTAAAAATTTTTAGATCTGAAAGCTTTGTTCTCTGTAGAAGTAAGATAAGTGAACAATTTTGTTTCTAAAGCATGAATCTAGGTATGTTTGATAGATTTTGTCCTAGCTTGAAAACTAGGGCATTAATAGATGAAAGAAAGCTTGATATGAATAGATCTGATAAGTACAGTGATAGATATGTTATACCTATGCATAGAAAGAATGTTTGGACTAACAAATGGATGCAAGATCCTAGAAGGAATTTTTTGCAGGCTAGTTACCATGATCCTAGTGTGCAGTACAGAAAAGGTTGGGGATCATTTAAAAGGAAGAGAGGATTAACCCTATGTTACAGTTGCAAAAGACTGGGACATCTTGATAAGGAATGCCCTGGTGGAATATCTAGTTGTCTTTGTTGCAAATATTTGGACCATGAAGTATTGAATTTCCCTAGAGTGATTTATAATCTTGAAAGAATGAATCTGAATGAATAAAACCCTAAGGCAACTCCAAAAATAGCCGAATTCCAGAAAGAATCCGAGAAGGTATTACTACATATGAAAGACACCTTGAACGACCACCAACATTTTAGGTTATCAGATATCTTTAAAGAAAAAGAATGCATCGAAGTAAGAATAGGGGACTTCGACATTGACTGTGTTCTTGATGAAGAAACACTAGTGAACATTATGCTAGAGAGAACTTGGGAAGCTATAGGAAGTCTTGCCATGATACCTTCATTAAGAGGAAAAGGGCTACTCAGAGGAAAACTGGTGAACCTATGTGGAAGGCTCACTTAGATATCTATGAATGCTAATGGGACTTCAACAGAGGAAGATCTTGAGATTATCAAGTTTATTGAGGACAACGCCTCGTTTACTGTGTTACATGGAAAACCTTGGATTGAGAGAGATGAAGCTAGGAAGAAGGAAGAAGAATTTTTTTTAGAACAACAAAGACAAGAGTTAACAAATTTCATGACCAGAAGGATCGCGTAGTTGATTGAAGAATAGGAGAACAAATTGAAGCTATTTTCCACCCGGAGCCTAGATTTCAAAGTTGCAAGAGAACTAGAGGACTCACAAAAGATTGCAGTATTTGGCTCAAATATAGAAGAAGTATTACCCCTGAGTCTTAGGAGAGAATCTCAGCAGAACGAAGTGACTATGTCCAAGGAAAATAAGAATGAGAATGGGAAGAGAATCACCGAGACGAATCTCACTGGAAAGAAGGCTAGGAAGCTAAGTAAAAAGAGAGCTAAGATTCACATGCTACAAAATATTCCAGAGGGAACCTCGCAGAACGAAAAACTTGCAGAAATTGAACTTTGCCGAGATATCAGACCAACGACATAGGCCACCTCGCTAAGGCGAAGCAATATAGCTGTTGGAAGCTGATATAACTATTTGAATGTCACTCCTAACAAGTCGAAAAGCATTGATGGTTCACCACTAGACCGTTAGACTGTGCCATAATGGACATAACATGAGTTAATGACGCCTCATACCTATTGCAAGCAGACCGTTGCTAAGTTTCTTACTTAGTCCTCCGTGCCACACACTGAGAATATTTTTTGCTAACTAAGAATTTGAGTCCACAACCTGAGATTATTTTTCACTGTTATCATCACCTTGTTCCTGTACCCTCCATTGTAGTCTCTGAATTCAGCTCACACCTGATCTAATTGACCCCGATATTTTATATTGGATGAGCTCAACGTCGCAGAGAAAGTAGTCGAAGAAGTTTTGATTGACTTAATGACTGAGAGAGTCATGTCAGAAAGAACGATGTCTGTAGGTGTGCAAGCATCATCAACAAGAGGATTCCAAGATTCTCCCTCAACTGCTCGTGGAGCAGTAACTTACAAAACTGTGGCAGAGACAAGAACAAAGCACAGAGACGACATTGCGAATGCCAAGCTTATTCCATGTATTCTGCAGGCTTACCTACCACCTCTCAGCAGCACCATCAACCAAGACAGTGTCCCTCGATACTTCGAGTATACTTTGATCACTGTGTACCTTCCGAAAGGGGAGCACGAAGTTCATACAGACCAAGATAAGCTCGCAGCATTGATGTAACACCCTGTTTCCCCCAGTTTGTAAATATAACTAGACTATCCGAGGACTATGGAAAACTCATAAGTATGAACATGTGATGTAAATGGACCTACAGGAAGAGGTCAATGAATGTGAATGATATGTTAATTATTGCAGGACTACTGAGAGGGGATGTGCAGAAAAGAGACCACGATGGCGGTGGAAGGCACCTGAAAAGGTGGCATTAACTTCCACCAAGAATGAAATACCATATTTGGACTCCACTGGACCAGAGAAACAAAAGCGTATCGTTGGCCCTGAAATTTAATACCTTGCAGACTGGTAGTTTGATGGCTTGATGAGGGATGGGGAGGTGAACCTCCTGTCTGTAGAGCCATCATGACTAACCAGCGCAAGGGTAATCGTGCCACAAGCAACCTCGCGAGAGGATAAGGCGTGGCAGAGATCGAGAAGATCTCGTGAACTCGGGAACTCGCAGGGTGAACGCCCAAGTATTCGGTGTTAAAAGTCGTGAGACACGAGGTCGCGAAGCAGCAAAGTGACGAAAGGTTGTGAACCGTCCATCTGGGGAGGATAGGTGGCAGAGATCAAGAAGATCTCGTGAACTCGGGAACTCGCAGGGTGAACGCCCAAGTATTCGGTGTTAAAAGCCGTGAGTCACGAGGACGCGAGAAGCGAGAAGGTAATAACCATTGGATTCGGATCACGAGAAGACTGTTGGATCCGCACGAGGGATCGGGTATCGAAGCCTTGCGAGAAAAGGCCAGGGAACTTGGCCACGGGAATCACGAGGTTGCGAGTAGAGAAATCGCTCGGGGAAAAGTTAGCGAGTTGACTGACCATCGGGTCTCAGGGATCCAAGAACCCAGTGTTCAACGTTTGAACTCGCGAAGTCACGATTTCCGATTCCCCGATAAATCAAGGAAGGGGGAATCGTGTGAGAGAACTGTGGGAGTAGATTTCCCGATAGGGAAATAGAAGAACCTTGGAGTTCTTTGGGCGAGAAGAAGAAGACCCTGTGAGTGGACGTACCCGTGGTTGGCACACCTGCGTCAGGTGGGACGTAAGACCATGGTTATGTACAGAGAATCGGGTAGGTAAATAGAAGACCTGTGATTCGGGGATTGGCATTTGCTGCTACAAGATCTGGGGAGTCTCATTACTGAGAAAACAACGAAATTTTTTTATTGATGACCGTGGGGGTGTTACAAATTGGTATCAGAGCATGGTTACAACAATCGACCTGATTGGGCTCATGCACCAGTCCTGCATAAACTTTGTTCGAAGCACTCCTATGAGGAGTAACCCCTGACTTAACTATCTTACCCAGGATTAAGAACCTGGAAAACGAAAACCCGACTGTGTGTGCATGTGAAAGAGTTATGAATTAATGCGCCATTTATAAAATTGAATTTAAATCTTGACTAATAGTTAACGTTTGTCTTTTCACTCAAGCGGACGATCAACCATGGGAATCCACAAATGCAGAGAATGGTGACTCGCCAAGAGGTGGGAGAAGGCTCCCACAACAGAGATGAAGAGTCAGACGAAAGAAGAGCAATAGGAACCCCTCCATGCCTAACTGAGACTGTGAGGAGTCTCATGGTCGAATTGCAAAGCTGCAAGGACGATAATGAAAGGATGATGAAAGAACAAGAAAATAAAACCGAAATTAATGTAGTTCTACTGCAGAGCTTATCCGACCTACAGCGACAAATTCAGCATGAACCTGAGATGCAGAATCTTGGTTGTGTCAGTGGCCACACTGAGAGAAGCAAATCCAGAAAGGTCCACCCCAAAGGTAAAGGACCCATGCCAGGCGATTCCACTAAGAAGGAAGCTGGCGATTCAGAAGGCTCTTCCAGCAGTAGAACTAGTTCCTATTCTCAAAAGAAACAAAAGAAGCAAAAGATTTCCAAGAGTCATAAATTTGAAGAATTCAGGAAGGCCAAACCTCCCTCCTTCAACGACGAGATAAAGAAGGGAGAGGAAGCTGAAGCTTGGCTACTTGGACTGAAGAAATATTTCAGAGTCCATGATTTCTCAGAGAACTTGAAGGCTCGAGTGGCCACCTTCAATCTGAGCAGAAAGGCTTCCATATGGTGGGAAGACCTTAAGAATATGAAAGGGGTCCACGATGAGAACCTGTCTTGGAAACGGTTCGAGAAGTACTTGCGGAAGAAGCATTTGTCGGAAAGGTATTTCGACGAGAAGGCTAAAGAGTTTTACAAACTCAAACTGGGACAACTTACTATGGAGGAGTATGCCAACAAATTCCTTGAATTACTGAGATATGTACCCTACATCAAACAGAGAAGGCGAAGGCCCAACGCTTCATCAGTGGGCTACCCAAAGAATACCGGAACCGAATCGAATTCGACGAGCCAAAGACCCTAGAAGCCACTATACGAAAGGCAACATATTGTCATGAACAATATGGACATCGGGCAGAGTCTCGTGGAGAATGGAAACAAAAGAATGGTTCAAAATTT
>SNQJ01S0148990.1:28458-46590 GCA_010110895.2 Picea sitchensis
AATATGTACATGATGCTAATCATATAATTGACTGGTCTGTGATCCAGGTGGAACCGGAGGGAGAATTTCTACCAAAACCCCAATGCATATTGGACAGAAAGAAAACCTAGCTCCGGAACAAAACCATTGCATAGGTCAAGGTGCAATGGAAACATTTTGGCCTAGATGAGGCTACATGGGAAATGGAGGATGCCATGAGATAGGCATAT
The DNA here is from genome assembly GCA_010110895.2 of Picea sitchensis. Lineage (NCBI taxonomy): Eukaryota > Viridiplantae > Streptophyta > Pinopsida > Pinales > Pinaceae > Picea > Picea sitchensis. The sequence goes on from SNQJ01S0148990.1 coordinate 28,668, forward strand.
CCGATTTTAATTACTTCTGTACATGTAATTCATGTTAGTAGCTAAGAACATCGAGGACGATGTTCCCTTTTAAGGGGGAGGGAATTGTAACACCCTGTTTCCCCCAGTTTGTAAATATAACTAGACTGGCCGAGGAATATGGCAAACTCACAAGTATGAACATGTGATGTAAATGGACCTACAGGAAGAGGTCAATGAATGTGAATGATATGTTAATTATTGCAGGACTGTTGAGAGGGGATGTGTAGAAAAGAGACCACGATGGCAGTGGAAGGCACATGAAAAGGTGGCGTTAACTTCCACCGAGAATGAAATACCGTATTTGGACTCCACTGGCCTGGAGAACAAAAAGTGGTTCGCTGGCCCTAAAATTTAATACCTTGCAGACTGGTAGGTTGATGGCTTGATGAGGGATGGGGAGGTGAACCGCCTGTCCGTAGAGCCATCATGATTGATCAGCGCAAGGGTAATCGTGCAACACACAACCTCGCGAGAGGATAAGGCGTATGGCAGAAGCAATTAAGGGGCAGACATGAGGGGAAATCTGGCATGACGCAGAGTGAGTGATAGCAGAGAGGAAGGATTGCAACCTTCGCTCCTGGTCACTGGCAGGCAGAGAGACACAGTCTCGGAGCATCCTGGTCTCAGCTTGGGGGTGGCTAGTGGTAAATCCATTGGGAGTCGCTGAGCCTACGGTTGGGTGGAAATGAGCACCCCTCTTAGTAGTTTCACCCACTTCTGGTGTTATCTCTGATAAGTATTTTATGTATTGAATATTGGAATTCATACACTGATATGTATATATATATATATATATATGTATTCACAGTGCTGTGAGATTGTGAACGATTTTAGTGTAAGAATGTCTGTGAATGTTTTGATAATAATTAAGGGACATATGCTTGTAATAGAAGAAGCCATGCGCGACTTACATCGATAAATATGAATCTAACTATGCATAAGTTGAACTAAGCCAAACTCCCAGTTCGTTCTCGGGAATTTGTTTCCCTTATCTGTATCCAGAAATGCCCCAGAATAGACCCCTTCGCGGAGATTTCTGCCTTAGAAAGGTTCACCAAGAACCTGGAAAAAGGGTGTGAATGTGCAAGTCTTAACAACCCTGTGCGAAGAGGAATGACTCTCTTGAAATCCCGAAGTAGCAGCGTAAGGATCAGTATTGATCAATGGATGAGATCCTGTCTGGGAATCTGCGGTCATTCACGACCGTTAGATCATAGGAATGAATGAGGGCATAAATTACTTTAACCCTTTTTCCTCTACCTTCGTGAGTCGCGAGGAAATCCGAATCGTAGAACCTCAGACTCCATGGGAACATCTGGAACATTGGTTTGTCCACGTCCAAAGAGCAGTGGGAAAGGGCGCGACATCAGAATTGATCTGAACCGTGAGATCTTATCCAGGACAGCCGACAGACGTTAGATCTATAGGGAGATAAACGAGGGTTAAACCCTCGTGAATAGGACCTCGCTACCTCGTAGGTTCGCGAGGTAAGAGCCCAAAAGTTGGATGCTCCAAGTCACGATCGGCGAGGCTACGAGAGGATCTGAGTCGTCCATCCGAGGAGGACAGGTGGCGGAGATCCAGGGACCTCACTACCTCGGAGGTTCGCGAGGTAAGAGCCCAAAGTTTGGATGTTCTAAGTCACGAAGCGGCGAAGTGGCGAGAGGCTGTGAGTCATCCATCTGGGGAGGACAGGTGGCAGAGATCGAGAAGATCTCACGAACTCGGGAACTCGCAGGGTGAACGCCCAAGTATTCGGTGTTAAACGTCGCGAGACACGAGGTTGCGAAGCAGCGAAGTGACAAAAGGCCGTGAACCGTCCATCTGGGGAGGACAAGTGGCAAAGATCGAGAAGATCTCATGAACTCAGGAACTCGCAGGGTGAACGCCCAAGTATTCGGTGTTAAAAGTCACGAGACACGAGGTCGTGAAGCAGCGAAGTGACGAAAGGATGTGAACCGTCCATCTGGGGAGGACAAGTGGCAGAGATCGAGAAGATCTCGCGAACTCGGGAAATCGCAGGGTGAACGCCCAAGTATTCGGTGTTAAAAGTTGCAAGACACGAGGTCACGAAGCAGCGAAGTGATGAAAGGCTGTGAACCGTCCATCTGGGGAGGACAGGTGGCAGAGATAGAGAAGATCTCGTGAACTCGGGAACTCGCAGGGTGAACGCCCAAGTATTCGGTGTTAAAAGCCGTGAGTCATGAGGATGTGAGAAGCGAGAAGGTAATAACCGTTCTATCCAGATCATGAGAAGACCGTTGGATCCGCACGAGGGATCGTGTATCTGAGCCTCATGAGAAAAGGCCTGGGAACTTGGCCACAGGAATCACGAGGTTGCGAGTAGCGAAATCCCTCGGGGAAAAGTCAGCGAGTTGACTGAACATCGACTCTTGGGGATCCTAGAACCCAGTGTTCAACCTTTGAACTCGCAAAGTCAAGAGTTATGATTCCCCGATAAATCAAGGAAGGGGGAATCGCGCGAGAGAACTGTGGGAGCAGATTTCCCGATAGGGAAATGTAAGAACCTTGGAGTTCTTCGGGCGAGAAGAAGAAGACCCTGTGAGCAGACGTACCCGTGGTTGGCGCGCCTGCGTCAGGTGGGACGTAAGACCACAGTTATGTACAGAGAATTGGGTAGGTAAATAGAAGACCTACGATTCAGGGATTGGCATTTGCTGCTACAAGCTCCGGGGAGTCTCATTACTGAGAAAACAACGAAAATTTTTGATTGATGACCGTGGGGGTGTTACAATTGAAGTTTATAGACTTCAACTTTGGCGATCGAAAGGCTTACAACATGCTCACCCCGCACAAGAATCTAACTAGGACTAATGGAAAGAATTCCAATATCATCCCGCAGTCATGAACCTAGAACCTCGCACATTCCACGCTGCTCAACGTGTTGAATATTCCACACTTCAGATGACATCAGGAGGTGAATGCATGTGTAAAGTTACTACTATTGTGCTATCACGGTGGATACCTATGGCTGAACCGACTCATCATTGTAGATCCGACTTTGATCAATTGGATCATAGGGCTTAGTATGCAATGCCCTGACCCAAAGGAGTTCTACCCTGGAAATACCTCAGACTGAGCATTAGCGCAGAGAATTAAAGAAACTTATGGCGATGTCAATAAGGGCACGCGAGGCTACGCCTTTCCTGTCAGTTGATCATAGGCAAGCTAGTTCGCAAGAATAGACCAACTCAAGTAACCGGATTCATGGTCGACCTTGCATGGAAGTGCGTAGAGGGACTACAGATGAAGTGGGTGCAGTACCTTGTAAATCAACTAAAGCTTGATTGCAGAGAAGCGCAAGACCAAGGGTATGAGTTCCACTTTAGTTGGCTTTTCATACTGATCACTTTTATTGCCTGGGAGCTACCAAAAGGTGCCACTTTCCCAGATATTGAATCCTTCGAACCACTGGCCATGAAGTTCTGTACGCTGTGGTATTCCAGCGACATGAACAAGCAGTGGTAGTCCAATGTCGTCTTCCATGCCTATTACAACTAGTTGAAGATCACAATACATTCTACACCGCACATCACCTTGAACACACTTCACAGGTTTAGACCCTTAATGAAATTCAGCGTGGACCACCACTTCACCTATATTATAGCGTGCGCTGATGAGCATAAACAAGAACTCCAGTCATATTACAAGTTGACAGAAGATGACTTGGAGGAGATTACCAAGGAATGGTTGACAGACCTCCTTGTTCCAACGGACTCCGTAGATATGTCCAACGTGGTTAGTCCTAAAAATATGCCAGACACACCTGGACCAAGCAAGACAAAGAAATATGACGAAGTACATGAATACCATAGCACATCGACGAAGACCAGTTCGATCTCACCTGAGAAGGGAGATGATGGTGGAGAGATAGGTGGCACATAATTCAAGCAAAACAAAGGCGAAGTTACTCCACCTAGAGAGGAGGAGGATCCCCACCTAAGCCTTCATCCTGGAAGAAAGATAAATCCACTAGGACTATGTTTAAGACTACCCTCACCCCAGACGACTTCAAATTCTTAGTCACTGCGCTGAATGACGCTCTACTGGAGATCACAGAAAAGCAAGAAGCGAAGCAGGAGGAGGTATTCAACCGAATCAAGGGTGAACTTCAAGAGGTGCAGCAGGAACTACAAACCAGCCGCGGAGTTTCTATGGCGCACTTGACAAGTGGAATAGAAGAACCAGGAGACAGGCCAACCTAATTGCACCAGATCGTCGATAAAGTTGAAGCTCTCCTTCAACAATCTCAGGAAGAGACAGCGCAAGCCACCCAAGATTTGGCGCAGACACAGGAAGATATTCTAGAACAACGTAGTAATGCAGAACGAGAAAAACTAGATCTTCAAGCAAAGTGGGAGGAAGAGAAAGCAACGCTACAACAAGACAAGGAACAATTGATTGCAGAGAAAATTGAAGTACAAGAATGAGTTCACAGAGCACTTTTCTCTGTGACAGTCATCGAAGTCCAAACAGAAGAACGAATCCCACAACAGGTGGCACAACTGGAAGGAGTGATCCAACAACTTTAGTAGTGCATCGCAGGCTTGGAACTTCACACTATTCCCTAGACCCCTCAAGAAATAAGAGATCTAAGAGAGGCAACTGCCTGCAACATAGTTGACCGATTAAAATCATTTTCTTTGGAATATAATAAGCTAAGATCCAGAAGTGCTCAGACGTATGAAAACCTTATCGAAAATCTAGAGTTATAGGTGTTAGAGTCGAAGCTCCAACATGCAAAGCAGCAGGCAGACACATTACAAGCGCAGCTGAAGGCCTTGTCACCCGTTGAGAGAATGAAGAGGTTTCCAGAGAAACGCATGACCTAAAAATAGGTACAGACACTTCAGAGTAAAGTAATGGAAGTTTCTCAACGACTTCAACCTGTGAAAGAAAAGGCATGCCAACTATTCACCGAAGTTGAAAACCAAGGAGTAGAACCTGAACAGGTTGTGCATACACCAAAACAATGCCTAGAGGGACCAGTCAGTGCTGCACTCATCCAGGGGTTCACTGAACAAGAGGCCATTTCATTACAGTAGATTGAAGCATCTCGATCCAAGATCGAGGAGTTCGAAGAAGAATTTCTCAGACCAGAGTGACTCAGGACGAGTCACAAGTGAGTGTTGGGGGCATGTTGGCCCTTGACCAAGTTCTGAAGTTACTTGGTCATATTTGACCGTTTTTGGGACTTTGACAGCCTATTGAAGATGGAATGCTAGACGAAGAAGAGATCAAGGGATCTTGGCCCACTTTCAGGTCCCTTTTTGGGTTTTGGGACAATGTAATGGGAAAGGGATGTCGGCCCGTGGGTTTACCCATGTTTAGGCCCACTTTTGTAATGTATAAATAAACATCTAGGAATCTAGTAGAAGGGGGGGGGGTTCTATATATGTGATGTAAGATAAGTTCTAATAGTCTATGTAAGTGATACATGCATGACTATAGAAGGTTTACAGAGCTAAGTGCAAGTTGTTGTAGAAGTTATAGAAGGCTTTGTGTTGTAAGTGCAAGGAAGAAGGATCTAGCGAGCTACACAGATCTTCTGTCCTATGCGAGGAAGGGTTTTTGGTGGATTTGTGCCTGTAATTGATTGTAGAAGCTAATAAAGAAGAAGAGCCCTAGGGTGGGGGTGAACCACGTAAATCTGTGTGTTATGCTATGTGCTTTGACTTGATGTGTTTATCTCTGCTTGGCTAAGTGCTTTGATATCTTTAGATAGATCTACTTATGCTTTGTGCTTCAATAGATATATATGAATAGTATATCTGATATGTATGAAGATTCTTAGTGCTGATCTACTATATCTGACCTGTTTTACTGTTGCTAAGTGCTAAATTACCTTATATCTAAGTGAATACTGCGATGATCTGTGTTGTCTATGAAGTATAATAAGGATTGAATATTGATGCTAAGTGTTATGTAAGCAATATAATCATAGATCTGTGCCCCATATAAGGTTGCAGACACCTGAGTCTTTCAACCACCTCTGGCTCTACCTTGGGTGAGACTTTATCTGCTTCGCAGGTGTTGCAGAAAGGGCCGGTAGTTAGGGTTTTATTGGTGCGCTGTTGTAGGGTTGAACCCTGGGTTTGCCCCTATGCCAACACTTGATGTCGAGAAGAACACATCCAAACTAGTTTGTAATCCATTTGACACTTTTCTGATGTATTTTTGAATCATTGAAGAGAAATAAGAAAGCCTCACCCACTAAGACAAAGGTCCGGAGATGTAGGCAATATTGTCGAACTCCGTTAAAAACTTTGTTGTTATGGTTTGTTGATATTTGTTTTTACATTATGATATGCATTTATTATTATGGCTGCTATAAAATCTCATTAATGTCTTCTTCTTTCATCAATTCCTAATTGGTTAATGAACTCATGATTTAAATCTTAACCAAGTCTTTTAAAGATCATTTCAGATCAAGTGGTATCAGAGCGGGTTAATGGTTGGTTTTTGAGTTTGCATGATTACCAGGGAAAATATGAATCGTGGTGAAGGAAATCTTGTAGAAGGGGATCCATAGATTGGATCGATAAAGAGGACTTCTCAAAGTGAGGAAATGGCATCAGAAGAAGGCATGTCTCAGGATGAGATCGAGTTGCAAAAGACTTTATTCGCCATGTCTAAGATGGTGAAGGTATTATATGAGGATTACTTGGAAAAAAAGAGGCTTTTCCAAGGGGAATCTTCTAAAGAAGGAAAAAATGAAGAAGTAGAGGATCCTCCTAAAACTCCTCCTTCACCTTCTTCTTCTCCATCAACTTCTTCTTCTTCAAGTACAAGTTCCAAATCCATTGCAAGAAAAAATTCCCATAAACATAAGAATGACATGCCTTTACTTAATCTTGATGTGAAATTTTAATTACCCATGTATGATGGTGAGTTCAATGTTGAGAGGCATGATAACTGGGTCAGACATATGGAAGTTTATTGCAGTTTGCAACAAATCAAGGATGAGGCAATTCAAAGCAAGTTGGCATCGCTTCGTCTTGCAGGCACATCACTCATCTGGTGGTAGAGTAAGTTGCAAAATGGCACACAACAAGTGGGTAATGTATTTCCATCATGGCAGGATTGTTTTTTTGCACTTAGAAAGCAATTTTATCCTTTGGGTTATAAAGAGAAGTATTTAATTGAATTGCAAGGTCTTAAACTATGAAAGGGACAAACAATGCAAGAATACACAAATGAATTTCATAAGATGACATTAATGTTAAACATTCCATTAAATACCCAAGAAACTCTTATGAAGTATATAGGAGGTTTACCTACACATATTCGTAACACTGTATTTATGTTTGGACCTACTAATATTGATGAGGTTTCTGTTGCAAAAACATACATTGAAGTAGGGAAAATAAGAGTTGGTGTATCAGGGGAATCTTCTTCGAGGAAAGAGGACAAAAGAAAGGGGAATGGAAAGAAAGAAAATTCAGCGACAAGAAGGGAAGAGAAGCTCTCTTGAAAGCATTGCAAGAAAAAAGGGGATGATGATGACCATTGCTAGCAATTGCACCCAGAGAAGAGACCAAAGTGGTTCAAAGAGAGGAAAGGGAGACAAACTGTTGCAGTAGCAACAAGACCAATAGACTTGGGATATGATTCAAGTGATGAGACTAAGATCACAACAATTGGTTTGACAAGTAAAATTGGTGATGGATATGATTCTAGATGAAAATTGTTTTACATAAGGTTTATAATGAAACATACCAAGATCGATACATTGATAGATAATGGATCTCAATCTAACTTGATTTAAGAGGAAGTGGTTAAACATTTGGGATTAAACACTAAGATGCATCATAAACCTAACTCACTTAAATGGATAAGAAACAATCATAAATTGCACATAACCAAGTCTTTAAAAGATCATTTTAGATCATGTTGTGAGGGGTTCCCAGGCCCAAATTGTCGCGTCTTTTGTTTAAGTTTATGTTTGGTTTTGACAACATATCAGTAGGCCGCGCCCAAGGATGAGATGTCCCGAAACTCCATTTCTTCCTGGATGTATCTATGCATAACATCATGATACTTGACTACCAGATGTCACTCAGAATATTTGATACCCATCTTGGTACACAAGGTATGGAAGATATTTGTGAACTCTGGCACTGCTTGGTCTCTTTCCTACCACAACGTGGTCGATTTTGTATACAGTTCATCATAAATTTTGAAAGGGTAGTATTGTTCCTAAATAGCATCCCTGAAGGAATCCCATATGACCACGACTGTAAATAACAAGGGTTCCTTTGTTTCCTTTTTCTCACTGAAAGTTTCCCACCAATCATTGACATGGGGAGCAACTTTGAGGATCACAAAGAAATCTTTTCTCTATTCGAAAATTTATGGACAAAAATATACCCTTCTAGTAGATTCAACCATTTGTCTACAACATCTGCGTCTATCTGACTTTCAAATATAGGAATATCAAAGTTGATATGTACCTTGAAGGGGGTGACGCCTCCGCTCGAGGAAGATGCGTCACCTGTTGGTAGTCGCCAAAGGATTTGCCCAAAACTATCCATCATCTTGCTCCTCTGCTGCATGAGGGATTCCTCGAGAATTTTTTTGAAAGAATCTCATGTCTCGTCATATTTCATTTCTCCCTCCATGAGAGGTCACTTGGCTGTGCGAGAGATTTTTTCCTCAAGAGAAAAAAGCTTGAGACCCAATTCTTTGTACCCTGACCTCATTGGGGACATGCATTAAGAATGACAAGGAGAAGACCGCTCTGATACCACTGATCCAAGTTTTATGAATATAAAAAAATGAATATATTCTAATATCAAAATATTCTTAACATGGAAAAACAAATATACTATGAAACTGGTTTCTATTCAATAAGGAAATAAACTGAAACTGTAAAATGCAGCGGAAAACAAGCTTGCTGGAATGGTGGCGGATTATCTCTGAGACGAGATGTGACGACTATGCTCCATAGTTAATCTATAGATGAAGTCAAATTATGATGACAACATGTGTATTCCTTGGATAGACCTTTCCAATGGGCTATTGTGTGCCTAAAACGAAGATGTACTAACTTACCCCAATAGGGCCCACATGACTTTTGGTGCTTCATTTCCTAGGGTTAGGTTTTTGGATGTCTATGGTTTTGGCATTCATGTTTATTGTAAAAAGGAATTTAGAGTCTCATTGTACTCATCTTCTTGCGAATGAGCACGGTCATCACATCTCTTCTCAAAGATAAGTTGCCACCATTCCAACAAGCTTGTTTTCCACTGCATTTTATAGTTTCATCTTATTTCCTTATTGAATAGAAACCGATTTTACTGTATCTCTATTTTTCAATGTTAAGCATATTTTGACAATAATCTGTATTCATTTCTTTATGCTCATAAAATTCGGATCAGTGGTATCAAAGCGGTCTTCTCCTTATTGTTCTTAATGCATGTATCCAATGAGGTCACGGTACAAAGAATTGGGTCTCAATCTTGTTTCTCTTGAGGAAACAATCCCTCACATGCCCAAGTGACCTCTCATGGTAGGAGAAAAGAAAGATGATGGGACATGATATCCTTTCAAAATGTTTCTCGAGGAAGCCCTCATGCAATAGAGGAACGAGATTATGGATAGTTTTGTGCAAATCCTTTGGCGGCTTCCAACAGGCGACACATCTTCCTCGAGCGGAGGCGTCACCCCCTTCATGGTAAAAATCAACTTTGATATTCCTATATTTGAATGTTAGATAGACGTAGATGTTGTAGAAAAATGGTTGAATCTACTAGAAGGGTATTTTTTTGTCCATAACTTTTCAAATAGAGAAAAGATTACTTTTGTGCTCCTCAAAGTCATTCCCTGTGTCAAATATTTGTGGGAAACTTTCAATGAGAAAAAGGAAACAAAGGAACCCTCGTTATTTATAGTCGTGGTCACTTGGGATTCCACCTAGGAATTTGTGCCAACTGCAGGGCCTACAAGGAAAAACTAACTTTTTACGATGCTTTGTCCCAGATTACGCCACTTTCACAGACAATTTACTCTGCTTACTACATCATGATATCCCATTTCGATGGGACGAACATGATCAAACCACTTTTGATGATTTAAAAGTGGCACTATCCAACACTCCTTTTATTAGTCCTCCATACTATGATTGTGATTACATCCTCTATTTATCAGCCTCAAGCGTCTCAGTAGAAAGAGTCCTCATCCAACTAGGGGATGATGGAAAAGAGCATGTCACTTACTAAATCGGTAAAAATATTTGAGGACCACCACTGAAACAGAATCATGATGAGAAACTAGCCCTCACATTTTTCCTGGCAGTTCAAAAACTGCATCACTATATCCTGCTTCGCGCTACCAAATTCGTAGAAGACTCTAACCCCATGTAGTACTTGCTTAGTCGATGACAGATTAATGGAAAATTTTCCTGATGGATCGTAACCTTCAGGAATATGACCTAGAGTTCTCAACTACCAAAATAAAGAAATCACTCGTTCTTGTCGAACTCATCACGACGTTTCCCTTAGACATTAAAGATTCACCCATCAATATGGATTTCCCTGATGAACACCTCTTTTTCATCCCCTCGGATGACCCCTGGTATGGCAACCTTTTCATCTACCTTCGGACACAAAAGTTTGGGTATCATCTCTCTCAAGATGATTGTTGACGCGTTCTCCATCAGGCCCCTTAGTACCTCCTCATCGATGACGTATTTTACCGATGTGGGGTCAACACCATACTTCGTTGATGTTTGACCATTGACGAAGTAGACATAGTCTTGAATGATTTCCATAGCAGCGCTTGCGGTGCCCACCTATCATGTATTTCCACTGCCCAAAAAATCATTCGAGAAGGATACTTATGGTCCACATTGCTTCATGACTACATCCACACTGTCAAGCGATGTGAAAAATTCCAGCTCTATGCAAACAAAGCACGAGCGCCACCCGCTCTTCTACATCTAGTCATCACCACTGACCCCTTCTACGAATGGGGCATAGACTTCATGACTTGCAATCCCCCATCCAGTAATGGACATAAGTACATTGTCATGGTAGTATATTACTTTACCAAAGTGGCCGAATCCATTCCTACCTTTAACAATACCACTGGCACAACAACACATTTTTTCTTCAACCACATAATTACCCGTTTCAAAATTCCAATATAGTTAGTATCTGATTATGATAAACACTTTGAGAATGAGATCTTCATAGAACTCTCCTCAAAATAAGGCTTCTCCCATGATTTTTCCTCCCCATACTACCCTCAGTCCAACAGACAGGTCAAGGTTGTCAACAAATTCCTCAAAACCATGCTACAACATACCGTTAACAAACATAAGACCAACTGGCATCATATGTTGTTTTCAAGATTATGGGATTATCACATGATAGTCAAAACTGCCACCAAATTTACACTTCTTCATCTCGTCCATGGGATCGAATCCACCCTCCCCATCGAGTGTGAAATTCCCACGTTATGCACCGCCATCGATATTTTACCTAACACTACTCTAATGGAGCAACGCTTGCTGACCTTAGAGTCGCTGGATGAAGATCGTCGCTCTTCATTACAGAACAACGAGGAAGCTAAAAAATGGTCCAAATCCACCTTTGACCACCATGTCAACCTTCTCTCATCTAACAAAGGAGATCTCATCCTAGCCTACGATATATCTCATGATACTCTCGGTCATGGGAAATTCGAGTCATTATGGCATGGACCCTACATTTTCCAACACTGCCTCACTAAAGTCGCATACATCCTGGCCTCTCCAGAAGGTTATCCTCTCAAATACCCCGTTAAAGGGTTGTACTTATAGAAGTTTTACGCCTGAGAATAGTCATTCTACCCTAGGCTTTTCTTTGTACACATTTGTAGAGTTTTTTAGTCTTCTTTTTTCACCTCCACTCCTCATGTCTAATCCACCATCCATGTTATTGACAGATGCATCCTCCATCGACCTACCACATCAGTTACACTGACGGTGTTAGCCGCTGGACACAAAATCTCTCTTCGGCCACTTGGGCCCTCTACACCCCCTCACATGAACTACTCCACTCTAGCGGCATATGTTTGGTCTCAACCACCAACAACCAAGTAGAATACACAGCTATCATTGGCCTCCTCGCTGAGGCCAGTCACCACCACATTTTTCCACTTAGCATCTTGTTATATTCCCATCTTGTCATCCTGCAACTCAACAATGTATACCATGTTCGCGATCCTTGCCTCTTTCCCAAATACTTGCAAGTTAGACTCTTATCTCGAAACTTTGATTCAATTACATTTACACATATTCCATGACAATTTAATCAAATAGTAGATAACATGACTAACCTAGTATTAGATTGGCATTTATCACATCAAGACATCATTACATATACATAAATCATCAAACATCAGTCACAACATATATATTAGACATCATAAACCATCACAAATATAAACACATGTAAACATCACAAAGATCCAAAAGATGTGTATCCAAAATATGTCTTCAGCCACGGGATCATGGTCCCACCATCTACACAGTCACGTTCCCCGGGTCATCATCTAAACTTGGCCCTGTGGGAGCATTTTTCTCATGTCACACCCATGTACGCATGCTCATATTCAAAATTATAAAATAATTTATTATATGTTCTTTATCTTCATATATTGTTCACACCGAGTATTTGGTTTTCATGTGTGTAGGTACTTGGTCATCACAAGAAGCGTAACCTCTTTAGGTATATGTTCGACATTGGCATGTAATCATTCCCTCTAAATACCAATTGCATCTCCTAGTCACACCCTCCAATGTTCACCTTTAGGGTCGCTACATCTGGCTCTGCAGTACTGTCACCTCTGCTGCATTTTGCTATTGTCACACGGTAGCACTCTCCCCCACATGAGTTGTCCCATTCATAGTTCCCCTTAATACTTTGACACTCATGCTGCTTTCACCCCCTAGGGTTAGGAGTCTCGATAGTCTTATGCACTCCTAAGAATAAGCCACATACTTCTTCTCATCATGTTGCTATATTTCCTAATGGACTCCTTGGTTATCTCATCTCGGTTCTATTTGAATGCACCTTCACAGTATCATTAACCCTCCATTCCATCCACAATCAGTTTGTCCATCTGCAGATTTACCTCGATTCATTTACCTCATATAGAAACCCACCCATGGGCCCCCCATCCTCCACTAGTTCTCCACGCAACTTGAGCCCTCACAGGCGAAGCCATCTCACACTGAGGCACCCATTTTTTTATCATTACACTCATCCCAAAATATTCTTTATTTATTTCGTAATTGTAAAAAGCTTTTTTTCCCGCATTTACTTAGCTTTTTGTCATCACCCTTGATGACCTTCATATTATGGCAATGCAACCCATGTCGCCCTTGGTTGGGGCATCCACTCTCCTTTACTAATTCTGACATTGTTCATAAACCTCGAGTATCCCACAATCCATGTACCCCTGATCTTTGAGTTTGTCCACTTTGTCACGCCTCTGACACAATTCAACCCCATGTCTTGTCGTCCCCCTGACACTATATACAATTTTACGGTTGTCACCAATCATCTTTCAGACATAGCCCCAACCAAGGGAAGTCTTGAGTCTCACTGCCTCTTGACTTCATTCATGTTCCCTATCAGTTCCTGATCTTATCTCTGTGGATTTCATGAAGCCCTTTGCTTCTTGGAGTCACGTCTCCCTTTCTATTGACATCAACATAGTTTCTAGAAGGGTGATAGTATCTTGTGACTCTCATTACGTTTACACTGAGGAGTCTCGGATGGCACAAAGAGAACCATCATTGCTCTCTGATTCTGTTGATCCCCATAACATTCAACTTCAGCAAAATCTCATGTTACAGTGGGTCTTACTATGAGACTATTGCAGTTGTTTTATACTAGTCGAAGACCTTTGAATTTGTTAGGCCATCAATGCCTACGAGTCATCGACAGTTCTCATAGGCATCCTTGCCTCTTTTCAGAGTATGTTCACCATTCAGAATTGTCATCTATCGTTATCAACCAGCCTCAGAAGGCACTGCAGTTATCTACATCAACATACAACTTCATTTATTGTCTTACATTTTGAGTTAAATGACATGAGCATGGGGCATGCCCGCCTCGTTTGTATACATATTTTCTTTTTTCTCCCTAGAGAAAATGTTGGGTCCCATAGTTTCCCCTATCCCTCCAACCGATCGCTCTTGTAGTTCTTGTCATCACTCTTCATTACAATGGAACTCTCAGTAGAAGAAACATTGATGTATTTCGGCTAAATGTATGCTCCTAACCTCACACATCAACGGGCATCTGTTATCACTATAATTTTGTCCTCAACATTGCATGCAAATGGTTACGGAAATACAACAATGCCAAACAACTATTAGTTCACCTGCAGCACCAAAATGCAATTACATAAGGAAAAAACTATACAATTGGGAAAACATTGACATGCACAAACTCACGAAAGGAAGCACACGCATAGTGCACGGGCCAAAGAAGCCCGTAGAGCACAAAATGCGCCATATGCGCGACTGTGTACGAGAAAAGTTGCGCACTACTGTGAACAACGCATTTATGGTTCTTGTCGGCCCCTCAACCACTTATGGACCAGCTCTCAACTTGATTTGACCTTCAGATCTGAACTGAATCTGAATGGGATGTTGGTCAAGGACAAAAGGGTTCCCTAAATGGCCGCTTGTTCACACTAAGAACCAATTGAATATTGCCTTGAATAAATGATATAAATGGAGGCCATGGGTGCACTAAGAAACCAAGATCTTAATAGTATTGTTATGATGCCTCAATTCTCCCTTGACAATCCTCTTTTCTGATAGGATCATTCTAGCATCATTTCAATAGGCCATTCCACTCACCTCTTGAGGGAATAGGCATTGATTTTATTCATCATTTTCCATTTTTTCTTCTATTGTAAGTAGAGCTCTCCATTAGGGAACTCAAGATCCCTCCCAAGGAGGAAGAGGGGACTCATAAGTCCTTATTTTTATCTACGGTTTTTTGCCAACTAATATAGTTATCGATTGGTGGCATAATCTTCGTCATTGGTTGATTGTTTATGGTCCTAAGATTTTCTTATGCATTCTAGTTTTATTTCTTTAGTTGTTTTAGTTTATTTACTTATTTATTTCATGTGTTTGGTTTGTTTAACCCATGCAGTAACCTTTGTATTTTATAGAAGGTCCAACTTGGCATGCAAGTGCCCTCGTTTTGCTCACCCAAGTGATGAAACAGACACAACAAGGGTGATAATGAAACATACCAAGATCAATACATTGATAGATAGTGGATCTCAATCTAACTTGATTTAAGAGGAAGTGGTTAAACAATTGGGATTAAACACTAAGATGCATCATAAACCTTAATCACTTAAATGGATAAGCAATAATCATAAATTTCACATAACCAAGTCTTTAAAAGATCATTTCAGATCATGTTGTGAGGGGTTCCCAGGCCCAAATTGCCGCGTCTTTTGTTTAAGTTTATGTTCGATTTTGACAGCATATTGATATGCCACACCCAAGGATGAGATGTCAAGAAACTCCATTTCATACTAGATGTGTCTATGCATACAACCATGATACTTGAGCACCATATGTCTCTCAGAATTTTTGATACCTAGCTTGGTGCGCAAGGTATGGAAGATATTTGTGAACTCTGGCACAGCTTGGTCTGTTTCTTACCGCAGTATGGTCCATTTTGTATATAGGTCGTCATAAATTTTGATAGGGTATTATTGTTCCTTAATAAAATCCCTGAAAGCCCAAGTGACTGCGACTATAAATAATGAGGGTTCCTTTGTTTCCTTTTTCTCATTGAAAGTTTCCCACCAATCTTTGACACGGGGAACGACTTTGAGGAGCGCAAAAGTAATCTTTTCTCTATTCGAAAAGTTATGGACAAAAAAATACCCTTCTAGTAGATTCAACCATTTGTCTACAACATCTATGACTATCTAACATTCAAATATAGGAATATCAAAGTTGATTTGTACATTGAAGGGGGCGATGCCTCCGCTCAACGAAGATGTGTCGCCTATTTGTAGCCGCCAAAGGATTTGTACAAAACTATCCATAATCTCATTCCTCTATTGCATGAGGGCTTCCTCGAGAAAAATTCATGTCCCATCATCTTTCTTTTCTCCCACCATGAGAGGTCACTTGGGCATGCTAGAGATTGTTTCCTCAAGAGAAACAAGATTGAGACCTAATTATTTGTACCGTGACCTCGTTGGGGACATGCATTAAGAACGATAAGGAGAAGATTGATCTGATACCAATGAACCAAATTTTATGAGCATAAATAAATGAATACAGATTATTGTCAAAAGATGCTTAAGACAGAAAAACAGATATACAGTAAAATTGGTTTCTATTCAATAAGGAAATAAGCTGAAACTATAAAATGCAGTGGAAAACAAGCTTGCTGGAATGGTGGCGACTTATCTTTGAGAAGAGATGTGACAAATGTGCTCATTCACAAGAAGATGAATACAATGAGACTCTAAAGGCCTTTTTACAATAAACATGAATGCCAAAACCATATACATCCAAAAACCTAACCCTAGGAGATGAAGCGCCAAAAGTCATGTGGGCCCTTTTGGGGTAAGTTAGTACATCAACTTCTCGGGGTCGTAACTTTTTCATATGATCTTCGTTTTAGGCACACGATATCCCATTGGAAAGGTCTATCTGAGGAATACACATGTTGTCATAATACTTTGAATTTTTCTATAGCTTAACTATGGAGATACCTAACAACACTGCTTAGGGCCTCAAAACGGCCCCGAAAGTCGGGGACCCAAAAACTAGGAAAAAACTACCTAACTGGAAAATTTCCAAAATGAACCAGTTGGAATAGGTGGGAGACCACCAACATCCATATGAATCACCCTTAGCTTCAAGTTGAATTTTATAGCTCGGATGATGAGCGTAGAATCTTAGAAAACCAACAGGGTTTTAATTCCTCGCATTTTGGCTAAGTGAAGTATGCACCAACAAAAATAGGCCTGCACTAGATTGTTGGACCCCTACCCAAGACCCTAGGCATAATGATCTATCATTTTCCCCATGGGATAAAAAATACTTCCACCCACTCCTGTGACATCTAATTATACTTATTATGTTAATAAAGATGAACATGGACTATTAATTATGTTTACCATATTGAATATTTTATAATTTAACTAATTCTAAGTTATGTTGAAGGTATTAACTTATGTTGATTGTTGAAGGTATTAACTTATGTTGATTGTTGAAGTTATTGACTTAATTCGACTATGTTAATTGTTGAAGAAGTTGGTTGCAGTAAATATCTAGACCATGTTAATGCATTTGGCCATGTTCACCATAAGAATAATTTGATGTGGTGTTCCATATTAGGTGAAACATGATATTTAGAGCATGATAAACATAAATATAACTACAAAAAGAAAATAAAATAGAACTAGATTATGGAAACAACAATAATGAGAAAAGATTTATCAATATTCATAATAGAGATCAATGTTCACTTTCTTCTTCGAGGGGGAAACCTCCAAGTAAGAAGATATCCAAATAAAATATTATTTACTTGATGCTCAACTACAGAAATTATACTACTATGTATAGTTTGTAATTGACCAAATCCCTAACCAAATGGAGGGCCTCCATTAATGAATCCACAACCACTTACTAGTGGACTCATTTAATGAGGCCAACTTTCATTTATTGATTTATTACTCTATTACCTCATGGGCCTTATTTAATAGAGATGGCCCCAATACATTAAGTAATGATCTATTCTTGTAAACATGGGAGTTAGGGTGGGAATCTAACATGCCCTCCCCCTTACAAAGAAGCATTGTCCTCAAGGTTGGAGATGAGGAAATTGGTCGATAA
>SNQJ01S0148991.1:13112-36594 GCA_010110895.2 Picea sitchensis
CATTATATTTGAATTGATGTAAAAGTTTTATATGGGGGAGAAAAGGGGTCGAGGGATAGCCCAACCCCTGTTTCAAATGTTACACCATGCAACCAACACCTAAGTCTACAGGGCCTAACACTTATTATGTGGGAGGTTTATTTGTAATATATAAAAACTATATATATATATATGTATGTATATATGTATGTATGTATGTATGTATATGTATTAAAACAAACAAACAGATACATAACTAAAATATATGCTATATGCAGGATTGAACCCCAAACCTCCACTATAATAGAGGGTGGTTCTAACCACCTCAAAAACAACCCCATGTTTAGTGGGATTCCCACCAAAAATAGTAATCAATTGCCAATTGTTACGGATATGGGGGTTAGGACTGAGCCTATATATTGGGCATGAATCCCAAGGCCAAAACACATCTTTAGGCACAAATTATGATATTTCATGGTGTTCGAGGCAAGGATAGGGCATGTATTTCGATACTATACAGAATTACGTGTAGGTACAAGCCAAGTTTGGTGTTGCACCGTAAAGCATGGCAAATGGTACATTGATGGAATTTCAAGTGTCTTATATTGATTCAGCATGATTTTTCACAAGGATCCTGAATATGAGGTATGTTTTGTGATTTGAGGTTTTTTTAAAAAACTTTGTACTCAATGTGTCATTTATGAGTATTTAATGCATTGTTTTGTGTGCTAGGAGACACAAAATTGAGCTAGTTTGGAAAGTGGTCAACTTTAAAGTCAAAAGTTTTAGAATTTCACAAGGATTTCAATTATGAACTTTGTTTTTTCATTGAGTAGTGAATTTTCGAAGCATCCCCAATATTGACTTATTTGGTCCATTTACATAGTATTTTTTAGTATTTTGGGATGAAGATAAGAAGATTAATTGTTTTGAAAGGAACTGAAGATGAAACAAAATATGTTCTCAACATTGTAATTTGAGTTCTATCATGTCATCTCATTTCCACTTCAATATAATATTCAGATTTATGAGTTTTGGGTAAAGAGCACAACCTCAAAATTTTGCAATCACCTTAATAGATCCTAGAAATTATACAGAAACAAGTTAGATATTGCATGTATATATTTTCAGCAATAAGTGGTGTCTAAGGATTTTCAGATCATTGATATCCAAGCAAGGAATGAAAATTTCAGGAACATTTCCAGTGGAGAGTTGATTGCTCAAGATGGTAAGAAGAAGAAGGACACGAGCAAAGTCAAGTTCTTTGCATGTCACAAGTTTGGACATTATGTAGGGAAATGTTCGCACAAGAAGAAGGGGGGAAATGAAATACATTCAAAGGTAGTTGCATCGAAAAATACTCAATTGGATGAGTTTTACAAGAAGTTTGAACAAACAAAGTTGTTAATTATTTCCCATACTTCCTTGGGCACTATATCAGATGGTGCATGGTTGATAGATAATGGAGACACGTGTCATATGATAGGAGCATGAAAGGTGCTTGAGAGCTTCATAGAGTCTGACTCAGATATTCATGTGGAATTTGGTATGGGGACCAAGTATGTAGTGAAGGGATTTGGAACAGTGCCATTCCGGATGGAGTCAGGAGGCACATTGAGAGTGCAGGATGTGTTATGGGTTCCATAACTCAAGAGGAGTGTGATCTTAGTATCAGTGACTGAGAAGAATGGATTTGACATAACGTTGTAGGACGGAAAGGAGATTATCATGCCCAAAGGATCTAACTCAGACAAAGCAATTGTATTTGGAGTTAGAGAGAGAAACTTGTATAGGCTAAAGGGCCAACCTATGAGAGAAATTGCCAACAACATAGTGATAGAGAACATGGAGCGGGTAGCTCCAAAGGTTGAGAAGCTAAGAGGGAGTCAACCTTTAGGTTCAAGTGTGAAGGAAAAACCTTCCAAGTCAATCAAGAAGGAGTCATGGTATGATATGACCATGCAGGATGCTCAGAAGCAGGAGACATATAAGAGCATGCTTAATGATAGTGATTCTTCAGAGACAGGTTAGACCATCATGGCAGGGATAGCTTCTGTGTCACAGGGAGAAACCAATCAGGTGTATTGGAGAAAAGGCATGGTAGCGGATATCGTAGCGAAGATAGAGCCGATTCTAGGTGGGAGAAGTACCTTCCTTGCTAAGAGGGAGTGTTGTTTCTTTTGGTATCATCAGACAAAGACTTCCACATTGGCATGTGTCTATCACGAGGAATTCATCAAAGAATCTTCTAGTCTTGAGTTTACTTTAGTGAAAAGGAATTAATTAAAGAAAAAAATTATTTGTTTAAGTGAATTGAGTTATTTAAGGAACATGAAACATGTAATCTAAATCTTAAGTGAGTCTGAGAAGTAATCTCAACCATAGATATCTTTGAATATTAAAAATATATTGTAGTTCCTGATTATAAGAGAAAGGATAGGGAGAAGGAGGAAGACACTTGTGTGAGATACACTTGTGAGAGAATTGTGTTGAGGGATTCGAAACAATCATGAATTTGAGAGGAAGTCACTTTGGTGAGAGAACAAGGTTGAGGGTATCAAAGAAGGATTTTTTCTAGTGTGAGGAGTGTAGGAGCAAATAATGACTTTTGCTTACACTAGAGTGAGGAGATGTCACTGGTTGGGTGAAGAGATTTCATCCAAGTATTGATGAGAGGGTTGGATGAAAAAGTATTGTGATTCAAGATCTTGATAAGTGGAGAAGGAATTTCATCTAGGGATCATACAGGTCAAGGAGGAGAGAGAACATAAGAAGTTGCAGGTGGGTTTCAGAGTAAAGAAGCTACGAGGAAGAGCAGAGTCATGCAGGATTTCTATACATATCTATGGGTCATCATTTAGACAGTTGCGGATATCCATGGGTCACAGAAGGGCAAGTCGCAAATGTCCATGGGTCATAGAAAGGAAAGTCATGGATTTCTCCGGAAACGTGCCAGAATAGGTCGTACAACAACACACGTGTTTCTAGGTTTGTCTACAATGTATAATTCTCTTAGTAGGCCATTTTTCCTATTACGGGAGCCATAATTTGACCTTAATAAAAGCATCATTAGACTGGTTTTCCCTTCGGTGTTTTTCTAGGGGTTTACCTAAAAATCTTGTTGTTCTTGTGTGCTTGATTTGGTTTCCTTGTCTATGTTTCCATTGCATGTTTAGTTGATTACTCAAATATGCTTTTAGTAGATAAAGTGATTTTATTTTGAGCTAATTGTCGGGAGTTGAGTAGAGGACACAGTGCCCCCACCTCAGGAGGGTTTGCTGACCTCTCGACCTATGGATATTGAATTCCTTTGAGCCGAAATGGCTCTTCGATTCCCAGCTAGAACCTTCAACACATATAACCACAGGTCCTTCTAGAATTTATGCCCACATGCACAAGCACTAGGCATAAACCTCCACCCCTCGTGACCACTGGCATGACTACAGACTTAGCCCCAAAAGGCACATCACATTTCACGATGTTGGGACTTTCCTTTGAAAGCGTCCTGGCTCCTCCAGTTCCCTAAATCCCAAAATGGGCTAGTGGTCCCTAGCTCCTCCCTTGAGTTCTCCTGATGTGAATCTCAACTGCAACCTGGGGCCCAACCTTCGAGTGCATCGAGATTTTGTGTATCGGAGATTTGTGAAGTGGCCCTCTCTCCTTCTCCCAATATCCAAAATTATGATGAACACATATGCCAGATCAACGGTCCTGATTCTCCCCACGATCAACGATCCATATCGTGTCGGGATTTCGCGTATCGCGACTTCCGGGTAGTTGTTTCATCCACACTCTCAATTCCTGAAATGCTGAAATTTCAGAGCGCCTCAAATCAATGGCTCATGCCCCTACCCATCTAATGGTTTTTATCCCTCCTGATATTTCTAGTGTTGAAAGACTCTCGCCTTTATCCTTCCTGCAACTCCACTTTATCTAAAAGTCCATGGGTATCAATGATTCTCCCTACGAGAGTTTCCACTGTCTGTTCAACTTCTCGATAATTTCCTAGACAAACAACTCGGCATATTTCCTCCTGATCTTGATTTTGAGAGGTGAATATGAACCTCATCCTTCCTTCAAACCCATCGAAGTCTCTATCCCTCTTGAGCTTGATTCTTGCTACAAAATCAAGGATTCAAAGGAATTATTGCATGCACTCCTTGCGGCTTCCACGATAATCTTTGATTATCTTATGTATTCCAACCCTGTGCACTCCTTGCCACAGAAGATCTTCAACCACTCACCCAAATGGAAAAGTGTAAGACTTCAGTCTGGCCTATGCACACCTTGCACGACTCTATGCTATACTTGCACTTATGTTGGTATAAGACAACGGTATCCCTACAGATTTTTTCTGAGATAAATTCAGAATCTTGTCAATGCACTCCTTGCGGACTTTTAGTGCACTCCTTACAAGAATTCTTAGGAAGATAAACAATTGAAACTTACACTCTCCCTCTCACGGACTTCATACATTCAACATGAAATCACAGATACACACACAACATTGAAACAAATGCATAACAAAGTATTTGAGCAACCTGTAAGCATACCATTCAATAGATGCAAACAGTGGTCGTAACAATACCATGAAATTGGATCAAAGCATTCTTATATTAATTCAAGTGCTTCTATACATGGATTCAATAAAAATAACTATCTGCTCATACAACTTCTACAATCTTTTTTCTTCTCTTCTCTCCTATTCTCTCTTGCTCTATCGCTTCTAACTACTATGTGAATAATGATACAATACGATACATATGAGGGATCTTTCTCAAATTTTCCCTCCTACAACCTCAAACTATCTAATCAAATTAAATCCTACCTCTACTTTACATTCATTACATTAAATGCCTACAACCGAAAGATGAGAGAAATGCTCAAGATTTGCATTACAATCTCCAAACCATAAAAGCAAACATATATTTTTCATATATTACATGAATGTTTCATCCTTTCAAATTCAAAACATCTTCAAAATGCGTGTTGGTGCATATCCATCTATCCTCCACTTGTGCTTGCTTGCGATGCTCCTGTATCATATTCCTCTAGCTGAAAAATTCATGGACTCCTGTCCATGAGATCCTACACCGTCTGTCAATGTTTATGGATATTTTCTTCACTTTCCCAGTTGACATCCTCAATCAGGTGTCCTTTCCATTTTACCAAATATTCAAGATATTTTTTTCTCCGAGTCTTCTTGCTAACTCTCTGATCAATGATCTTTTCCATCTGTGGCTTTTAGCTACAGGCATCTGTTTAACCCACTGAATTTCCTTCTGATTCTCTTCTTCTCATGCTTCATCTTCTTTGTAAGGATACATATCTTCTACATTGAATATGGGCAATATTCCCACACCATCTGGCAATTCTATCTCATAGGAATTTGCCTCAAATTTCCGTAAACTCTTACACAGTCATATATTTTTCATCTTCAGTTTATTATACGTTCCCCTCGGGAACCTTTCTTTTCTTATATGTGCTAAGAATAAATCTCCCACTTCGAACTGAAGCTCTCTTCTGTGTCGATCTTCTCTACATTTGTATTCCTGGTTGGAATTTTTCAACTACTCTTTAATCTTACTGTGGCACTCCTACATCTCTGCTGCAAAATGTTCTACTCCAACTCTCCTAAACTCACTCTGATCTAAGTCTCTCAACTCATATAATCCTCTTGGCTGCATTCCATACATTATCTGGAACGAGCTCTGTCCTATGCTCTGGTTAGATGAGTCATTATATGCAAATTCTGCTTGTGGAAGAATCTGATCCCATTGACTGTGATGTTAAACTACTAAAATCCTCAATAAGTCCCCCAAACTTCGATTTACTACCTTAGTCTGTCCATCCGTCTGAGGGTGATATACTGAGCTAAAAGATAAATATGTCCCCAACTTCTTCCATAGTGTCGTCTAGAAATTACCAACAAATTTGGTATCCCTATCTGAAACAATACTCTTGGGCAAACCATGAATTCAAACAAATTCTTTGAAAAACATATTTGCAATGTGTGTTGCATCATTGGTTTTATGACATGGAATAAAATGTGCCATTTTTTAGAATTTTTCTACTACCAAGAATATGGAATTACAACCTCTCTATGTCCTCGACAGTCCTAACACAAAATCCATTCTTACCGTGTCCCACAATCTCTCTGGTATCATCAATGGTTGATACAACCCTGTATTTTGTCTTTTCCCCTTTGCGTGTTGACAAATTCTACATCTGTTGACAAATTTCTTGACATTTGTCCTCATTCCTGGCTAATAATATAAATTGTTCAATTGCGCAATTTGTTTTTCATGGCTGAAATGTCCAGCCAATCCCCCACTATGTTTTTCCTTTAAAAGTTTTTCTCTCATAGAACTGTTCAGGATACACAATTGATTTCCTTTAAATAACAGTCCATCCTAAATTAAATATTCAATCCATTGGCTTCTATCTCTCAGAAAAGGATTCTCACATGCTTAGTAAGCCTCCTTGAAATCTATATCATCTTTGTACATATCCTTAAGGCTATCAAAACATAAGGTCTTCACACAAAATGCCTACAGAATCAAACATTTCCTACTCAATGCATCAACAACCTTGTTAGCATTTCTAGAAATGTGATTTATAACAAAAGTAAAGTTCTGCATAAATTCAACCCATTTTGCATGTTTTTGGTTCAATTTCTCCTATTTGGTTATGAATTGTAAGGCATGATTGTTGCTATACAAAAAGAACTCCTTCGGAACCAAGTAGTGCCTCCATTGCTTCAGCGCTTGTATGACTGCATAAAACTATTTATCATATGTGGAATATTTCATCTTGGCCTCGTTCAACTTCTCACTAAAGTATGCAATTGGTCTATTGTCTTGACTTAAGACTGCTCCAACCGCAAATCCACTTGCGTCACATCTGACTTGAAATATCTTACTAAAGTCTTGTAGAACCAAAACTGGTTGTTCAGTTATCTTCTCCTTTAACAACATGAAACTTTTTTCCGCTTCCTCTATCCAATGAAATTTTTTTATGTCTTTTCTTGACTGTGTCCATCATTGGTGCACTAATCCCACTAAAATTTCTGATGAACTTCCTGTAAAAATTGGCTAGTCCATGGAATCTTCTGACTTCAAAGATATTCCTTGGTGATGGCCATTCTTTGATTGCTTTTACCTTCTCTAGATCCATCTTCAAATCATTCAACGAGATCAAAAAACCCAAATAAATGAGTTCCTTATTCTTGAAAGATGACTTATTCAAATTTATCAACAACTTCTCTTGTTGCAACCTTCTCATCACTAGATTTAGATGTCTCAAACGTTCTTCCTCAGTCTTACTGAAGATCAGTATATCACCAAGATACACAATTACAAATTTGCCAATGGAATCTTTAGAGACTTCGTTCATTAATCTCATAAAATTACTTGGTTCATTCGTCAAGACAAACGGCATGACAAGCCATTCATACAATCCTTCATTTGTCTTGAATGATGTCTTCCATTCATCACCTTCCCTCTTTTGAATTTGATGATATCCATTTTTCAAATCAATTTTTGAAAAGAACTTTGCCCCGCTCAAGCAATCCATCAAGTCATCCATCCTGGGTAAAGGAAATCTATACCTGATGGTGATTTTGTTTATAGCCCTTGAGTTTGTACACATCCTCCATCCACCATCCTTCTTTGGAATTAACACTGTTGGCACAACACATGGACTCAAGCTTTCTTTGATCAACCCTTTGTCCATCAAATCTTGGACTTGCTTCTTGACTTCTTCATTCTCCTACGATGTGAATCTGTATGCTACTTTGTTTGGTAAAATCACTCCTGGTATAAGGTCAATGTGATGGATTATACTTCTGATGGGTGACAATGAACAAGGTAAATCGTCCACCACTATATCAGTGAAAGTTTCCAGTAATTCCTGAATTTCCTCGGGTAGATCATCTATCGAAGTACTGGTCAAGATGACTCTAGGTTTTCTTACCATAACAAACTGCATTTCTTCAACTTTCTTGACTTTATCCAAAATTTCCTTCCCACTCATGATAAGTATAGCATTTCTTTCTTCTTCTTTCACCTTCTTGTCTTCAATTGGTAGCAACATATGCATCCTACCATTCTTTTCCAAGGTATAGGTGTTCTTTCTTCCATCATAAATAACATTTTTGTCATATTGCCACGGCCTCCCCAACAAAATATGATAGACATCCATGGGAATAAAATCACATAAGATCTCATCTCGGTATCCCCCTATCTTAAATTCAACTAAACATTGTTTAGTGACTATTACCTGATGTCCTTTTTGCAACCATGAAACTTTATATGGGCTCAAATGTGCAACTGTCTCCAATTCCAATGTTTCCACCATCTTCGGGATAATAAATTATCTATGATTCCACTATCAACTATTACCTTGCATACCCTATCCTTGGCCTTGCAAGTAGTCCTACATAAACTGTTCCTCTAGACTATATTCTTCACCTCCTTCTCTGGCTTCAAGATAATTTTTCTCATCATTAAGGATCTTTCGCCTTCTACATCTTCTGCCTCAACATTTCTCCTTTATGATTCTGAAATGTGAGCTTTGCCTCCTCAATATATTTTTCTATCGATACATTCCCAAGATTTGTGTTTGATCTTTCCACAGACAAAACACTTTATTTCACCTCCTCTACCTCTTTCTCTTCCTCTTGCTCTCAAAAAATTGTTCCTGTCGGCATATTGTCTTCCTTGTGAACTTCCTCCCCTTTCTGGGTGGTTATGAGGTTTTTTCTCTTCATCCTTGGACTTCTATACTTTGTCTTGGGAAACTACTTTTCCTCTTTTCTTAATTCTACCTCTGACCCTCTGACCTTTCTTTTGGACCAATTTCTCTTCAGCTTTCAGAGCAACCTGATAAGCATCTTCCACATTCCTAATCGTCACCATGATCATCTCATCCTGAATGTCATATCTCAGACAATTCATATATCTGGCGACCTTTTCATCATCACTCTCATGATGACCAACTCTAATGTTTATCTTATAAAACTCCTCAGTGTATTCCTTTACTGTCATCCCTTTCTGTCTCAAATTCTGCATTCTTCAGAACAAATTGATTTGGTAATCTCTGGGTATGAATTTGGATTTCATCTTCGCGGCCATCCTATCCCAGATTTTAATTCTTTGTTTGCCTTTGCAATGCCTACCAGCCTAGAATTCATCCCGCAACAGTGTTGCATTGCCTTTCAGTCTAGTGACAACATGCTTTAATTTTCTATCCTCTTCAATATCTTCATAATCAAAATATTTATCCAGAACTCTAAACCAATCTAGCAACTCCTTAATGTCTAAGTTTCCTTCATACATCGAAATATCCATTTTTTCTCTGGCATATATTCTTGCAACAACTTTGAATAGACGTTCTCCTGCTACATCTTTGGCTACAACTTCTTCTTTGGGTCCTTCTTCATTTTCACTTTCGGCCTCACTGATATCTCCTTTATCAGGTGTTTGCCTCTGTGTTGTCTCCATAGCATCCAATCGAGCATGGAGTTCTCTCATCTCCCTTTCCATGACTGGATCAGGTAAAATTCTTTCTTGACGTCTTCTTGGTGGCATTGTTTCAATCTATCCACGCAGAATTCAAATCACAACTGTCCTCTGTCTTGTCTCTACATAAAACAAAAGTTGTTGGTTCTCCTACCACCTGACGTAGTGTCCCTACCTTAGTAGGTTCTGCTGACCTCCCAGACTATGGATCTTGAATTCCTTTGAGCCGAAGTGGCTCTTTGATTCCCAGCTAGAACCTTCAACACATATAACCATAGGTCCTTTTAGAAGTTACACCCACATGCATAAGAGATAGGTGTAAACCTCCACCCCTCGTGACCACAAACTTAACCCCAGAAGGCGCGTCACATTTCGCGATGTCGGGACTTCCATTGCAAAGCATCCCGACTCCTCCAGTTCCCAAAATTCTGAAATGGGCTAATGGTCCCTAGCTCCTCCCTTAAGTTCTCCTGATGTGATCCTCGACTGTGACCTGGGGCCCAACCTCTGAGTGCGTCAGGATTTCGCGTATCTGAGATTTGTGAAGTGGCCCTCTCTCCTTCTCCCGATATCCAAAATTGAAATGAACATGTATGCCAGATCAACGGTCTTGATTCTCTCCATGATCGATGGTCCAAATCATGTCGGGATTTCTCGTATCGTGACTTCCAGGTAGTTGTTTCCTCCACACTCTTGATTCCCGAAATGCCAAAATTTCAGAGCACCTCAAATCAATGTCTCACACCCCTCCTGATATAATAGATTCTATCCCTCATGATCTTGCAAGTGTTGATAGACTCTCTCCTTTATCCTTCCTGCAACTCCACTGGATCTAACAGTCCACTAGTATCGATGATTCTCCCTCTGAGATTTTCCACCGTTCGTTTAGCTTCTCGATACTTTCCTGGCCAAATAACTCAGCGTCTTTCCTCCTGATCTTGATCCCGCAAGGTGACTATGAACCTCATCCTTCCTTCAAACTCTTCTAAGTCTCTATCCCTCCTAAGCTTGATTCTTGCTAGAAACTCAAGGATTCTAAGTAATTCTTGCACATAGTCCTTGCGGCTTCCATGATAATCTCTGATTATCTGATGTCTTCCAACTCGGTGCACTCCTTGCAACAAAAGTTCTTCATCCACTCACCCGGCTGGAAAATTCTAAGACTTCAGTCTGGCCTGTGCACACCTTGCACGACTCTGTGCTATAATTGTACTTCTGTTGGTATAAGACAATGGTATCCCTCCAGAGTTTTTCTGAGATAAAATCATAATCTTGTCAATGCACTCCTTGCGGAATTTCATTGCACTCCTTGTAGGAATTCTTAGGAATAGAAACAATTGAAACTTACACTCTCCCTCTCACGAACTTCATACATTCAACATGAAATCATAGATACACACACATCATTGAAAGAAATGCATAACAAAGTGTTTGAGCAACCTGTAAACATACAATTCAATAGATGCAAACAATGGCCGTAGCAACACCATGAAATTGGATCAAAGCATTCTTATATTAATTCAAGTGCTTCTATACATGGATTCAATAGCAACAACTATCTGATCATACAACTTCTACAATATTTGTTATTATCTGTTCTCCTATGCTCTCTTTCTCTACTGCTTCTAACTACTATGTGAATAATGATAAAATACAATACATACGAGGGAGATTTATTGAGTTTTCCCTCCTACAACTTCAAGCTATATAATCGAATTAAAGCCTACCTCTACTTTACATTCATTACATTAAATTCCTACAACTGATAGATGAGAGCAACGCTCAAGATCTGTGTTACAATCTCCAGAGCATAAAAGCAAACGTATATGTTAGCACCCTGTAAATCTGCTCGGTTGTCAAACAAACGACATGGGTAACTGTTTCAACCAGATTTAGAGCTGAAAACTAGCCAGTTCAACTCAGAGAGGGCTCTCTCGTGTCACTTGATATATCTATGGCAATCGGTGGCTAGATTTGGTTTGTTTTGGGGATTTTTATAAAGTTATTGTCTAATAAGGGGAGGAACACACAAGGCTATGGAGTCAAAATTTCTGAAAATGAATGAGAACAATGATCAACAAGTAGAACTCTCCAGAGGATAAAGGCTAAATGAGGCAATGAATCTGAGTTGTAAATTTAAATTTGCAGAGTGTAAGAGGAAAGGGGGAAAACAAGTAACTGCATCAGAGCATTAATCGAATGAATTATGAATTAGTTAGGAAGAAATACACACAGTTTAAGTTGCTTCAACCGAGAGCGTCACAAGACGAATTATGGGCCTTTAACTCTTCAATTTAAACAAAAGAAAATGCATATGGAATAAAAGATCACAGGAAATACAAAAAATGAAGACAAAACTCATATCATAGCCATTAGAATCTTTTCATAAACAATTCAAAATGCTTCTACATATGTGTTCAATTTAGTCCCAGAAAAATTACAATAGAGTTCAGAACCACCAGAATTGTGCGCTTGCACTTCTGCCTCCTCCCTTAATACACTTAGAACCTATAATACTTATACAATTCGAGTTCCTTTCGTGTGTAACTGATTACAATAACTGAAACAAAACGTTTCATCTTCTACAATGATTACAAATGACAATTTTCAGAAAAAATGTTTCATGACCCCTACAGATTCCTCTGACGCTCCGGCTCCTTCCTCTGCCACGTTTTCTTTGAAATTCCACTCATAATGTTTTGAATATAATTTCATTTATCCATATTATCATTAAACATTTGGGAATAATATATTTGAAATAAAAATAATTCCCAAATATTTTTCTATCCTCTAGAATTGAATTTCCATAATTTATTCCATGCCCATGGTTTTTAAGACCATGTCTTGTTTGCCCAATTCACCATTTCATTGTAAAAACATTTACTTTTACCATTTCTCCATGAAAAACGTTTATTGTGTAATGTTTTTCCAATTTACCATTTCACTGTGGAAAAACATTTACTGTGTAATGTTTTTCCAATTTACCTTCTTTGGCAAAATACCTTTTATCTTCTTCTTTTACTTCTATAAAACCTTTGGATAAAAATTGTCCAAGTTCCTGTTCACATGCATCTTCCATTTAATTATTTTCCATGGAAATAAACATTAGTCTCCTTGATTTGTAAAATGTGAATTTCACCTCTGTAAAACAATTTCACCATGAGGAGGAATTTCTTTTATTGGAAATTCCATAATCTTTATTGAAAAGCACTCCTGGAAAAATGTCGCACATAAAACATATGATAAATGCTTTCATTTATTATATCGGTATTGGGATTAAAGTGGTTTAAATCAAACTTCTCTTACCTCCGATGTGTTCCACTTAAAATCACATGTCCACCAAAGAAACCATAGTAGTATTCCCCAGTCTCCCTTCACAAAATTAACCTCCTCGTTACTTCAACCTCCTATATGTATGTGCGCCCTCCATCCAATCTTTGAATTTCCCACATTATGAATTGAGATTCATGCCCATGATTTGATGTGATTTCACAAATTAAATATTGGATTAAATATTAATATAAATATAAAAATATTTATATTAATAATAAAAAAACCCTTTTTTCTATTTTTGAAGGATTTTGGGCATATGAGGCTTAAAAATATGACTTTGTGGATAGGATAAGGGTGCTTAATGAATATGTTTTATTTTCAACGGGAATATGAAAATAAGGGTAAAAGTGAATGAAGTAATGGAACTAAGGGGTTTAGATAGGAATATAGCCTAGGTATAAGCTTGAGATATTTGCCAATTTTTGACTCATGGAGTACAGGACTATTTTGGATGATCAGTTGGGTGAAATATTTACGTGATGGGAGCTTGACGGAGCTAGTGATAAAATTTGACAATCTGAGTGGAAAAATAACACAAGGACAAGCTTCTTTGGAAAAATAAAATGCAAATCAGCAGGTGATAACACCATCAACTTCTGATATTGAGGGTTGGAAAAAATGGTTTTAAGTAGACTTCTTTTCACCCCAATGTACCTTTGGTGTCACCACACATCCACGAATGAAACCATAATGGTTTCCTTAGCCCACCTTCAAATAATTATCTTCCGCGCTACTTCATTCCTCGATATGTGCCTTAGCCGTTGATCTGGGTTTCTTCAAGATCGACGGTTTGTTGAGTTATACATTTTGTGCCTCCGCTATATTTTTCTATATTCTGCTAGATATATCCTGGTCCCCCAAACTATCATGCTTCCACAGTGATATAGCATTTCGCTAAATTTCCAAAATTTGGGTCCTGATCTGAAAATTGTTATGGTAATAACATTGGCTCCAACTGGGGATGCTATCCTCCCTGCGAGGTAGCAAAGAACTCGTAGACCCAGTGCCTGATACATTGGGCTTATCCCAAAACATGTGTGTGTACCCTGCTCCATCCTGTCACCAGTGTCTGTTGAAAACCAAACTCTGCACATTGCTCTCAACTGAATACTGAACAATGAATACACTACTAAAATATGACTGTACATACTACTAGAAATCCAAACTGAAAAATGCTTGACCAACAAGCTTATTTGCATACTCCTATCTACTATAAAACTGTTGAAAGGAATACTCAATCA
Source organism: Picea sitchensis (assembly GCA_010110895.2). NCBI lineage: Eukaryota > Viridiplantae > Streptophyta > Pinopsida > Pinales > Pinaceae > Picea > Picea sitchensis. The sequence continues at coordinate 27,187 of SNQJ01S0148991.1, forward strand.
AGTGATGCTAAAGTGCTAATGTAACCAATCAAGCAATTGGCTTCCCGATTTTTCTTCGATCACATCTTTCTTAAGTAGGTAGACAAATGTAAAAGATGGTAGCTGAAAACACAAGTTGACTCCAAAACCTGAACTTATGAATAAAACAAAATCCTCTTTCACTGATGACTGTAATAGGATGGCCACGGGATCTTGAAAACCATGGAAATTTATTTCTTCTTGATGAGAAAAAATAGAAAGAAAAACCTCTTTCATAAGTGTTTGTTGCTCTTGCTCTATTTCTTATGTTCTAAGAACATTTTCAAATGAAATGGAAGCAATAGGTTTGTCTATTCTTCCATGCATATCAACAAAAAAATTCATACATTCTTGAACATCTTCAAATGTGACAGTCATATTATGTGCATCCTCTTCTTCATCAAACAATTCTGATTTGGTTTCATTAAACTTCTGGAAATTTTCTTGAGGACTGTCATTTTGACTTTCAAATGAATTAATAGAAATAAGTTCCTTCTCATAATCTTCTTGCAAATGTGAAAATATAATAGCATGCACTATTTCACAGTCTAGAGTTCCCATGGATGCACTTTCAAAACCATGATTTTCAAATGAATCAAATAAAAGCGATGCCTCTTCATTATCTTTTTGTATTTCTGATTGAAAAATGGCATATGTTGTTTTTTTACTTTCTCGAAGCTCTATGTGATTTGTTTGTTCATTACTGGAAGTTTCCATAGATGCAGTTTCAGAATCCTCATCCATGTCTAGGCCACTTAGAATTTTAACAACCATATCATTCATAGGGGGAGAACGACAACCTTGAAACACTTTGTCTTGCTNTCATCAAGTTCAGGGGAAGGAAAATGACTTTCAACAACAATTTCTTGATCAACTTCACCTTCAACCAAAATGGTGTCGGGTTTCCATGTCACGACAGGATATCAATGATCCTTGGCCTTCCATATACTGGAAACATTTTGACTCAGCCCTTCAGTTCCATTTGAAGGATATAAGTGGGCCAATTCCGAGCTATGGAAAAGAGGAGAAAGAATTCAACTTTGAGAGAAAAGTTACTCCGGAGGAATTATTCAGTTCACATTGAGTCTGCATCCCATTGTCCTTTAAGTATGAACATGGTGTTCACCCCCAATCTCTTCCCTTATTAAGTGAGAAATCCATTGTCTCTCTTACATGAGCTTGCCTTTGGTGGAGGATTGAAGTGGTGGAGGCCAATATGGAAGGAAATTAGTTTCTCGGTTCCTCACCGTGCTGACAAAGAAGTCTGTAACTTTTTCACTTATGTTGATCATATCTTAATAGAAATACTCTTTTCCTGTCCAGTTGATATCTTTCCAATATTAGAATTATTATTCCATAGGTGTATTTGTTATGTATGTTAATGGATTGTTCTATTGAATGTGCTGAAATCATATATTATCACCATATGCTTGCATTGCTTGGTTGCTGAGGACTAGTTCCAGGTGTATTTCTTTGGATTGAGTGCTCAACGGTGGACTTCATCGAACGTCTGGACGAGGTAGGCCTTTTATCTTGTCTTGCTAGCATATTTGTTTATATATCATACTTGAGAATAGAGTTGATTTCTAAAGTCATTTCTGTCTGTTGTCGTTTTCCCCTAGCCATAGAGATATTTTCCTCGTAACAATCCTCCTCTGTTACCTTGATTATCTCTATGTGGTGTATTATACTATGGTACCTGATTATACTATTGTGCATTATTATACTGAGGTGGTGCTTGAAACTGTTGTGCGTTATCATACCACGGTGAAACTACAAAATACTACGTAGGGTGTCCTTTCATTAAATCAACCTACACTTTATAAGCATCTGAAGTCCTCTCCTTCATCAGATCCAAGGTTCTACAATCCTTGTCTTCATGTCCTACTGACTTACAGGAATTACAAAATGTACTCTTTGGCACTGTTTGATACTTTTGCATCATGGGACAATGATAAGGATCATGTCCCTATGTCTTACATATTTCACACCATACACCTCCTGTCGGTAAAGGATTTGGAATCCCTACTCCCAAGTATTGCACAAATGTTGGACACTCATTATTATTATGACCTTCTATTTTCATAATGTAAACCATACAACTTCTCTTTTCTCCTTACCTTTATCATAATTCAATAGGAATGTCAGGTTATTAAGATCTTCTCTCATCTATTCCACAGTTGGATCTATTTATTTATACTAGTTCTCTTATAATTGTAGGGATGCTTGCAAAGAATCAGACTGAGTCTGGAACTTTTGTTGCCTCAATGGATACTTGAAATGTGGAAATAATGAATTCACAAATAAATTTCTATGTTGCATATCAGTTATAGGGTACTTCAACTTACCTTTCAACCTATTGAACTTCTGATCAATCTCCTAGACTGAATCTCCTGGCTTATTTTTTATCTCTATCATCTCATTCATGAACTAGTCCTATGAACTTGGTCGCTAAAATTCATTGATTAAGGCCCTATTTACATATGTGATGGTTTTAGGTGCTCCCTGCAGACTGTTTACTACAAGGCCCATGTACTAGTCTAGTGTGCAGTCTCTAAATGTGATTGGAAGCTCTAGAACATTTGTATCTTCATATGTACTATTCTTATCTTCCCAAATCTTTTCACAAATGAAAATATGCTTCTCTGGGTCCTCCGACTTGTCTCCATGAAACTCTGGTAAACGAATAGTGGGATCTACTCCTGCCATTGTGAACTTTTTTGAAATACCACCTCCACTCGGTGTATATACCTGACTAATTCTAGCTGAACTTATACTTTTACTTGAATTTGCACCGGTCCCTCATCCTATCAAAATATTTCTACAACTAATTGTTGCTTGTCTACACAGTTTTTCCTTTTTTGATTTCTTAGTTGCACATGGGGTTGTGGGTTCCACACTAATTTTGATATGGAATGGAGAGCCTTCTTCTGCACCGAAACATTGACCTCTAGTTTTCCTCTCATATGTGGTGCATAGGATTTCCTCAATCTACCCCATAGCACAGAGATCCTCTACCTCCTCTTCTTAATTTTCCAAGCCCTCTCATTCGGCTACTTCCCTCTTCTTATTATTAATCCTATAATGGTAGGGTCTTCTATTGCGCACCACTCCTAGTTTATTTATTATTTCCCTGGTCTTTTCCTCATTCATCATAATGGGGTCCATGGTTTTGTTGGCACAGGGGTAGACCCAAGATTCAACTCCCAGAGTGCACCAACAAGCCCTAACTATTGGCCCTTTCAGCAACACTTGTGAGGCAAGTGCAGTCTCACCCGAAGTAGCTATGGGGGGTTGCAGGACACAAATGTCTACAACCAAAGGGAATACAAAGTGGATCCAATACAAGAACAACACAACATCTAGATATCAATTACCATCTAAGATCTGCTTCACACTACTATCTATTAGATCTAACACAATAATGAAATAACAATATATCTATCAACAAGAGAACACAACATCAATCACACATGACACCAAAGTATACATGGTTCACCCTCTCCCTAGGGATACATCCACAGAACTGTGCTCTATATTATATTAAGATGAAAGCATATTGTTCTTATCTACACTATTATCTAGCACATCTTCTCTCTTTTTCTCTCTCTCTCTCTGATTCCCTTCCCTACGCACCTAGCTGTAGGGTTGATCTCCGCACCTAGCTGAAGATCTTACAACACAGACTTTCCTCACTTCTCAATACTTCTCTCTCTTACAATGATAATCAATCATAACAATAACACACTTGGAGCTCTTCACTGAACCCTCTTCCCTCATCTAGGTTTGTATTTATCCATTACAATGACTCACTGACAACCTTAGGATGAAACCTAAGTGTGAAAACCCTAGATACCAAAACCCTAGGTGTCTAAAACCCTGGGTCAACTTGACCTTCATTTTCAAGGCTTCACTAGCCTATCTTTCCTTCCTTCTCACGCAGTGCTCCAAAGCATCGAATGGTGGATTTTTCTTCTTGCTAAGTTTTCCACAATCCATCTTCCTTACTGATATGTCATCCTCGATCTCCTCATCTAACAGATTTCTTTCTCTTACTTCGTTCCCTCTTTTATGATCTTCTTCTGACTTTGACCTAGTATTAGTCACTGTGTCTTCTGCGTAGTTTACATTCCGTCTTTTATGCCTTAATATTTTCTTACTTCCATACCCAAGGGCCAAAATGCCCCCAACACTCACCTGTGACTCATCTCGAGGCACTTCAAATCGTATCCTTATGATTTTTTTCGACTTCAGACTGCGCAGAGTAGCCTGTGCTTTTTTCTCTATCCTCCCCAACTGCATGCAGATTGTATTTTCTGTGTATGGTACCCAGTTTCAAATGCACCTAGTACCTGGACCCTTTTCTTTATTTTTTTAGTGAGATCTGCGAGGTAGCTGATTGTCATAGTACAGTTTCAACCGGCTCCCGTTCACCAAACTTTCCTTCCATTCTCCATTCAAAGTCTTCAACTACGCAACTCCTCCCTTTGTAACATAGGCAACCTCATATGGCCCAAGCCAATGTGATTTGAACTTTCCTAGATGCTTCATGAACTTAATGTCATATACTAGAACCAAATTGCCTTTCTTAAATGTCTTCTTCTTGATGTTTCTGTCAGGGTAGGCCTTTTCTCTTTCCTTCTGTACCTGTTGATGAAATCATGCAATAAATATGTCTTCATCTAGTTTGACCAACTGCGCAATCCTCTCTTGAAAAACACCAGTGTCATCCATATCTGTAAAGGCAATGATTCTTAATCTTGGGACCAAATATTCCATCGGGACAACTGCTTCGAGACCATAAACCAACTTAAAGGGAGTCTGCATGGTCAGCTTCTTGCAAGTGGTTCTGTAGGCCCATAGTACTGCTGGTACTCTTAAATCCCAGTCATCCCTATTCACACTGCAAATATTTGTCAGCGTTGTCTCCAAGATCTTGTTGAATGCTTCAACTATCCCATTCTCTTTTGGATGGTAAGGTGTGCTCTTATGATGATGGACTGAAAATTTCTCAGTCAAGGCTTCAACGGTCTTATTGATGAAATGTGTGCCTTGATCGCTCATAAGGATCTTTGGGCATCCAAACTGGGTTATGATGTCATTAAATATGAAGCACGCAGTTGTAGTTGCACTACAGTCCTTAACTACTCTTGCTTCGACCCATCTGGTCAACTACTCTGTCACAGTGACTATGTACCTCTCTCCTATGTGCTTTCCTGGTGGGTTTATAGGTCCCACGAAATCAACAGCCCATTTTTCAACTGCTTGTAGGGTCAGCTGTGGTGCTAAAGGCATGCCATCTCTTCTGGATGGTTTCCCAACCCTTTGGCACACAACACAGGCTCTGTAATAGTCCTTATCATCTCTATGTAAGGTAGGCCACCAGAGGGCATCTCTAAGAACCTTATGTGTTGTTTCTTTTTCTACGTAGTGTCCTCCTGCGATGCCTTCATGAGCTTCTATGAGGATAAACGGTCGCTCTGCCTCCATAACACACCTCCTCAATATCTCATCAGGTCCCATATTGTATAGCTATCCATCTATAAGTGAAAAGTCTACAACATGCAATACCAATTGTTTCTTATGGGTGATTGTATATTCACTAGGTGCCATCCCTATTGACATGAACTAGACTATCTCCACAAAGTGATCATCAATCTTTCTAATGTCCAACAGTTTTGCATCCGATAGTGTATCCTCCAAACTAGTAGGCTCTTCTCCATGTTCCAACCTTGACAAGTGGTTGAGACCTTTGTTCATTCTCCTTGGCTTAACGACGATCTCAAAATCATATTCCTGAAATAGAAGAAGCCATATGCATATTCTCCCTCCCAATACTAACTTGTTGACTAGGTATTTCAATGCAGAGTGATAGTAAACATTTTAAAGTGTCCTCACAACAAGTAGTGGTGAAACTTCTGCAGTGCATACACTATAGCTAACCCTTCTCTCTCAGTAGTGGTGTAATTAATCTTAGTTGTTGATAGCTTATTGCTAGAAAAGGCTAATGGGTGGTCAATGTTTCCATCTCCCGGTTGTTCTAACACTGCTCCTAATGCAATAGAGGATGCATCGACATGCATGTGAAATTCCTTGCTCCAATCTAGAAAAACCAGGATAGGCGCAGTAACCATTTTTTGTTTCAGTGTGTCGAAGATTTGTTGGCATTCTTTTGTCTAATGAAACTGATAGTCTTTCTTCAAAATCTTCTCCATGGGTCTTGTGATTTGTGCATAGCCTTTAATGAACTTCTTGTAGTATCCAGTGTGTCGCAGCATAGTGCGCAACTATTTAACTGAAGTAGGAGGGGACAGATCAACTATAATGGCAATCTTAGATGGATCTACCAGCAATCCCTGCTTACATACAATATGACCTAACAACACTCCAAAGGGTGAGAAGAATATGCACCTTTTTAGGTTCAAGGCAATCTGACACTTCCTGGACTTATCCAACATCAGTCTTAAACATTCAATATGATTTTTCAATAAACTAAAAATAGTCCAATCATCAAAGTATGCTTCTAGAAATTTATGTAAAAACTCCTTGAATGCTTCAACCACCACCCTGGAAAATATGGTTGGGGCATTCTTCAATCCAAATGGAATCATTGTATACTGGTAGGATCCCCATTCTATGGAAAAGGTGGTCTTATGGCTATCTTCCTTGGCAATCTGGATCTGATGGTATCTTGAAAATCCATCTGTAAAAGAATATACCTCATGTCCTCCTACATTGTCTAACACTTCGTCAGTAAACGGTGTAGGGAATGGGTCATGCAAACAGGCATCATTCAGATTTCAGAGATCTACACAGATCCTGATCTCTCCTGTCTTCTTGTCTTATACCACCATAGGGATAATCCACTCTGACTCCTCAATAGGTTCTATGATTCCTACTTCCAACCTTTTGTCGAGTTAAATCTTCACTTTCTCGTTATATTTAGGGTTCAATCTATAGGGTCTTTGTTTGAATGGCCTTGCATCTGGTTTCAAAGGGATTCAGATCTCTCCCATAGGCCCTTTAATTCCCTTCATATCAGTGAAATTGGTTGGAAACAATCTTGATATTCATGTAGTAACTCCTTGATCTTGTCAATAGTGGCAACATCCCAATAATCTCCAACATTTGCAAGCTTTGGTGTTTTCTCTGTTCCAATATTGAATTTTTTTATTTTAATTGGTTGTCCAATGAAAGGTAGCTCAATTCCTGGTCCTTCTATGTCTCTTTTGCCTTATGTTTTGGCGATGTTCACCTTCCTAGGGTTATCATCTTCATCATCATTGATATTTTAACAGCCTTGTAGTTTATGGAGAGGCGCAGTCCATTCGTCCTCTTCTTGTTCCAGAGGGAGGCTAGCGTCCTCCTCAATTACTTTTTGTCTTACAATCTGTAACACTTGATCCACTGTAGGATATTGTCTTTCAAACAAAAAGTTATACACAAACTTCTGGGTCATACCTTCCCAATATGTCGTGATGAGGTGCAATTATGCTTGAAGATACCAGTTGATAGGGGTTGTGTACAGTTTGTTGATGATTTTTTTCACCCACTGCTCTTGAGGAATGTTGCTCCAAGCTTCCTCCCAACTTCGCACATGGTCCTTCAGACAACTTTGACTTGTGTATCTAACTTCTCATCCTTCTACTTGCTTTGAAAATCATGATGTCATCAAAGTGCGACATTGTACCTAGTTTGTAATGTTATTTTTGTGTGTCCCCCACCATTTTGTTGGTGTTTCTTTCAAGGCCTCATCCATTGCCAACAATATTTGTTGTGTTGGTACAATTTCTTCAAATTCCAACAAGAATGCTTCTAAATGATTAAGACCATCAAAGGTGGGCAAGTTACTTACTATTTTGCCGATCCAATGAACTTCTCTAGTTAATCTAGCACATCTTCTTGTAGATACTTCATACATTTTGTTCTTTCAGTTCTCCAGTGCTTCTTTTGAATTTGATGAACATGCATTGTCACTTCACCAACTTAGGTTCCCATCCACCGTAGGATTAATGTAATCTAGTTGTCTAGCTGTTAATTTGTATATGTTTTCTAGTTCATATGTGAGGTCTTCTTCTCTGATGGTTTTTGTGTATCTCTGACCTTCATCGAGATCCAAAGGTGCAATGACCCTAAGGCCATCTCCTTCAAATTTCATTCTCCTTTTATTTAAATCAACCACAGTGGAATTATTGAAATCCCAATCAATTTCTAACAACTCAGGGTAAGGAAAACTATCATCAACTATCTCAATCACCTCAAAGCCTGCAAACGTCCTTACTTCATCGATGTCCATAGGGAAATGTTCCAATCTTCCAAAGGGGCTTATGTCTTGATGAAGTAACATCCTAAGCATGATAGGGGAATATATCAACTTAGGTTTTCCCATCAATGCCTAGTTCTACTTCGTCATGACATTGACCTCCGATCCTAAGTCAAGGACCACACAGTCTATATCGTACTCTCCAATTTGAGCATTCATGTGTAATTTCTTATTTTTTCTCCTCCTTTTAGAGACTTTTTGTACTTCTCTATTCAACATGGAATATATCTTTCCTAGCTCGTACTGTCTGATTAAATTTGTAGCTCTTGTAGAATGCTTTCATCCTACATTAATTTAAGACAAGTATATCCGAATTCCATGAGCTTGCTTACCTCTTTTCCTTCTCCTAGAAGAGAAGATTGATCGAATGCCAGAGGAATTCCACATTCTCTTACTTCTTGTCATGTCTTCGATGAAGAACCTTGGTCTCTCCCAAATTCTTTTCTTGCCTACTCAAATGTTTTCTTTTCTTTCTTTGCATCAAAATCTCATGTCTTCTCTACAATTTTCCTGACTCTTGATTCTTTTGTAGTATTTCCTTGGGTCACTTTGTATTCTCCTGTAACAACGCATCCTCTAGTGATAAAAGTGACTCTAGGGTCCTCTCCGCGAGGTTCATCATATATCAGTTGCACTTGTGGGTTCTGCTGAGGTCTTCGTCTCTACTGAAGTTTGGTTAGTAGCACAGGACAATCTTTGATAACATGTTCAAATGAGTTGTAGTAGCTACAAGTGGTACAAGGGTTCTGACAGTCCCTTGCTAAGTGTTCTAGCTGCGTGAAGTTGTAACAGATGATCTATCCTCGACCTCGACCCATACATCCTCCTCGTCCTCTTCCTATGAATCCCCCGTGAGGGTTGAAGTTTCCTCTTCTTGGAGAATTATACTGTGTAGTGCTTCCTTCTTGTTGTACATCACCTTGAATTTTATATATATCCCTTGACCTTTCATGCATGAGGTCGTAAGTGTTGGATCATGTTGTCATTGATGCCAATGGTTTGATTGATTGATGTCATTGATTGATGTCAAGTGATTGATTGATATCAAAGGATTGATTGATTGATGA
>SNQJ01S0148992.1:0-12349 GCA_010110895.2 Picea sitchensis
TTTGACTACTTTGACCTTTTGAGGCTTCTAGATGACATATGAGGGTCCTCCAACTTCGTAAGGCCATAACTCTCAAACCATGAGGAGTTATGTGACATTCCACATACCAACAGAAATGGAATGACATGTAATATCCATATAGAATAGTATTACCTTCAAATATAGAAAAAATAATACTGTTATCCAACAAACAAACTTGGGTCCATTACCCAAACCCGGGTTCTCCAACTTCACATGGTCATAACTCTCTAACCGTGAGGAGTTATGTGACATTAAACATACCACCGGAAATGGAATGACAAGCACTATCCATCTAGGATAGTTTCCCTGACAAATTCACTGTCCTTCATCTCATTATTCCACAATTAATCACGGGTTCTCTTACTCCACAAAGCATCTTCCCGTGAGGGATTTCACCATAAGGGGACCACTTTGGAGTTCATCCATATTTAATTCTTATCAACCATGAAAAAAAAATAATGAGTCATATTTACATCAAACAATCTTGGGTCCATTACCCAAAACTTTGTGCTACAGAGCTTTCTTCAAGGGTTGACATCAATGACAACCAACCTTAATCAACAAAAGATAGAACCATAAAGTGGATACTTGAAGGTTCTTAGGAACATCATATGAGAGATATATAAGTCATATCCTAGCCTGGATTTGATAATGATTTCTTCAGAATGAGACCCAATGGTTTTTGTTCAGTTTCAGGTGTGCCACTTTATGTTTTTCAACTCCCTTTACCCGACATAGCCCCATTGCCAGCATGCATGTTCAATACCTCGACGGGTTTACCTTAGTACCATACAAGCATGGCTCCGCTTCCAGTAGGCTTGTTCAGTACATCGACAGGTTTACTTGTACTTCATGATACCTCCTTTTTATTATATTACTCAAAAGATTTAGAATGATGTATACTGTTCATTGACAACTTTAGAGTATATGGAAGGCAGGTGGTACGAGAGTGTTTTAGTGTTATTATACACATAAATTGTTTGGAATTATCCCAAGGGTGACATCATTCACATTAGACTTAAATCTCATCTATTCAATGTATAATGGAACATCTCAAATAACGACTAAAAGATCCCTCTAGTTAATCCTATTAGGGTTATCATGAAAGTTCATTCAGGTTTCACAAGGGTGGTCCACCACATGAGGTTTTCATCAATACCTCCAAAGAGAAACTTGGATAAGAACTTGTTAAATCAACTAGGTTAGTATTAGACATAATGGTGCCACCACTTTTCAATGGATATTTCAATTATTAATCACTTTTTCGTAATGATGAGGTAATAAGACACGTGCACCCATTATCATATAGAGCTAAATGTGAAAATATCTTCTTAAATGATAGCAAGGATGATTCATTTAGGGGTGAGTGTAGAAATGTAGGAGGGAGATGTACATGAGAGTAAAGAACAATTCAACACAAGACTTAACCTTGATAGAAATAACATGAAAATATTAGCTCATACCTCCAATTACCTAAAGTGAAAACAATGTAAAGCACATGACAAATATAATATCACCTTGGCATCAATACCAGATTGGTAACTTGTATCGGAACACGTTTCTGCAGTACCAGAATATATAGTATCGGAACATGAATCTCCAGTACCAGAACAAGACAGTACCGGAACAGAACAGTACCAGAATAGAGCAGTACTGGAACATAATTTTGCAGTACCATAACAGAATGATACGAGAACAAAATTCTGCAGTACCAAAACAGAAAAACATAAATAAGTAACAGGGGGCAGAAACAAAGTGACATGATGGATGATTTTTGCTCATTCATGACGATAGCCACTTCATAAAGGAATTCAGTGATAATAGGATGGATGCATTGGTAATCTTAGCAAACGAGAGTGGAATACACATGGAAGTTTCACTTAAAGAAATAATGATGGTGATATTGATAGCTTGAAATGGAAACTGTACATGGAAATAACCAAACATTTTAGCACATAATTTATATAATCCTTAATGGAAAGACTGTAATAACCAACTCGTACCTCCATTCCTTGAAGTGTGCTTTGTTTAAACAAGGGAAATATCAAGTATATAACAATTTTGTAGCACCCATCCACAAGATGCTAAGCAAATAATCATTTATTCAAACACATACACAATAACAACTTCATTTTAGCATTATTCCATTTTCATTTACACAATTTTTCTACATTTGCTCAATGATAAATCTAATAACATGATGAAATAAGTAGTAGGCTAACTTTAAGAATTAAGAACTTAAAACATAAGTATACTCAAAACATCAATAACAAAATATCAACTGAAAAATACCTCCTCCTTAACTGGTCGAAGCTCCTTAGGTTGTATTGTAGTCACCGGAAACTTCAAGCATTATTCCAAACTTGCCTAGAGTGTTTGTTTGATGGCGTGACTCCAAGAACAGTAGTTACGCAGTGGCTCGATATAGGGTGTTGACCCTAGGTCGATGAGGAGGGGTGGAGGCATTCCCACAGTGTATCCTCAGAAACACGAAGTCACAGGAGGGGCCGATGTTGGTTCCGCGGCTCCCCAGGGCGATGTGATGAGGGGGCTGTCAGTTGCTGCTGGGAAGCTTGAATTAGAGGATAGCGACACTTCCGCCGGAGTTTCTATTTGGAGTTAGGTCGATTATGGCTGGCTCGAATGAGTCCTACTTGAATGTGGATAGGATGGAATATGGAAGTAGGTTGGAAGGAAGGATGCTTAGATGTTAGATGAGAATCTTGATTGGGGATTAAATATGCCACTATTGTTTACTCACTTGTTTCCCTAATGTTTAAAACCCTCTTTGATTTCCTAGTGGTATTTAAGTGTGACAATGAGTTATTGATGAATTAGTATAATTTTAGTTAGTTAAGATTATTAAATGATGCATTACTTGATCACATTCCTACATGTCTTGGTGATCATATAGGAATATGCACTAGAAGCAATGATGTTTTATCATTAGTACATGCATGAGATATGTATTAAGCTAGCTAGCATACACATACCCTACCCATGTACATTAGTATAAGTAATTAATGTATTAATTATTAAGTAAGTTATTAACTATTTAATTGAATGTTTTATTGAATATGTAAATTATATTGCATACAAATATCTAGAAGCATTGAATACATTATTGACTTTGGTGATAGATATAGGTGGAGTTGATGAATTAAATGAGCATGGTGGAGTGTTATGCACATTTTGGAGAAAAGTTATCAAATAAGATTTATTATCTGGCATGAGAATAAAGACTTTTTATTTTTATTTTATTTGTGTTGTTTTAATACAAGTCATTTATGTTTAGTTTTATTTAATATTTTTCCCCAAAATATCTAGATAAAGGAAGTTGATGGAAAATAAAGAGGGTTGAGGGCAGGAGTAGTAATAGGCAGTAAATAGGGAGAAAGAGAGGAGGGATGGAGAGGTTGGAGCATGATGAGAGTTTGTGACATTCTTGGAAGGATGATTCTTGTGATAGTTTCCTTTGAGCATTTGTGCTTTCTTGTTCTTGGAGTCCGCAGACACGGAGGGCCAAGAAAACAAAAGGTTTCTTGGAGCTAAGAAACCGGTTAGGATCCTAATTCGATAGGAGGTTAATTCAGTTGTTTTACTCAGGCAGCGAGAGAAAAGAATGCTTAGGCGCTTGAGGACTCTGACTGCTTAGAGTGAGCCGACAAGCTAAGGAGGAGGTATTTTTCAGTGATATTTATTTTGTTATTGATGTTTTGAGTATACTTATGTTTTATTTGTTATTGATGTTTTGAGTATACTTATGTTTTAAGTTCTTAATTCTTAAAGTTAGCCTACTACTTATTTCATCATGTTATTAGATTTATCATTGAGCAAATGTAGAAAAATTGTGTAAATGAAAATGGAATAATGCTAAAACGAAGTTGTTATTGTGTATGTGTTTGAATAAATGATTATTTGCTTAGCATCTTGTGGATGGGTGCTACAAATTTTACCAAAATTCCACCACTAGTACCGGACCACAGGCTTAGTACCAGACCACCAAAGGCTTAGTACCAAAACACCATAGGCTTAGTACCGGACCACCACAAAAAATTATTTCTTTGGTACCAGATGAAAATTTGATGAGGTATCTGAAGATGTATTCTGCAAACTAGAATTTGTAGGCTTCTCCTTGTGGCTGTCATACTCTGAGTATCAAGCTATAGAAGATGCTAGCAATTACTGCTGTTGCAGGAAGAAGCATATGAATTTGTTTTGTTGAAGTATCATGCTGGAAAAACTGCAATCAACACACTGATGTAGGAATGTTGAGATTTCAACTGAAGTGTCATAAAATGATTGGGTTCCAAGCTCTGTAACAAGAAAGAAAATGTAGCTAAGCAACCTTCTTTTGAGATGCAAAAACCTCCTCTTTTTGGAACCAAACTAACCACAGCTTCTGTTGCCACTTCCATTTTATTAGAAAATAAACCTAACTAATACTGTCTCAACATGCACTCCCGCATGCCTGAGGTTTTGCATGGCCTCTCAGAGGGTTGCAAACATCTACTAAAAACAAACCAATAGAACTAATTAAAACTAGATTTTTATTCATGCTTACAAATAGAAAATTTGGGGAAAATGTCAAAAGTTGAATTATTAGCTATGAATAAAATAGTTGGGAATGAACATTTAGTTTTAATTTCTATTAAAAATATCACTTAATCGATCATCCTTGTGAAATAGTGGTCTTTAAAATATATAGGTAATGATAAAGCACAAATGCATCTTTTTTACAACTTAAGAAAAAAGTAGAAATTTGAAGAAATAGGTCATGAAGCACTTCCTTAAGTGTTATCTTCCATTGACAAGGATGCCTTCTCCTCTTTTGAAACCCTTCCAATATTATGTGTGCATTCAGAGGATGAAGAGTCTCCCTTCCAAACAAAATTATTATAACTTTTAGAAAGAAATCTACTATAGGAACAAAAGATCTTAAACTGATTGCTTTATTAGCTTTTGACATTCCCATGTATGAAAAGTATGAAAGATAGGTTGCATTGCACTTATGTGCAACATTTATTTATTGATTTACTATCCTACTCTAATTGAACAAAAGGAACTTTCCTTCAAGTATAAGAATACTTCCAATGAATCCATGTGTGTAACAGGGTTAGAAATATATTCATACTCGAGTTTAAAAGATAAATTTTAATTCATACCGGAGGATGAAGGACCAATTGCTTTGATGATGAGATCAAACAATAATGAAAAGTAAAAGAGTAGTGTGACCTGACAACTAATTGGAACCATATTTCAATAGGATCAATATATTCTAGTTTCCCTTCTTTGTTTAGATCACACAGCGTGTCCTCCTTTTCCATTCTACAAAGATTATCTTCTTCAAGATGATTGGTCTTTGGAGTACATATAGGATCTACCGAGAGGCATGCTAAGAACTCCTCAATCTCAGGTTCCAATGGTTTCTCTCCATTAAATTCTATCCATGATTCTTTAGTCTCTTCAACAAATTGACAATAGAAATCCGAAGGGACTTCTAAATCTTCTTGTGGAGAGACAACTAAATTCTTGACTGTTGTCAAGATATGCTCTTCCTGAGAGGTGGATATCCCAGCTGCTGCTAGAATGTGAGAAAGTTCTTGGAGAAACATTCTTCAAGCTCTTGATCATCCTTGAATTACTCTAGCTGGTTGGTGATCTCTGTCTCACAACACAAATTAGTACTCTAGGGTTCTTACAACACCCCAAACATGATTTATTATCAAAGCTCTGAATTTTAAAACTTTTGGCAAAAATAAAACACACCAATTTTGAACTCGCATTACTGGGACCCTTCTTTCACCAGGTTATCTATTCGCACAAGCTAGCCCATCATGAAAACACAATTTTGCACAAAAGAAGGAAAAACACACTTGCATTAAAAGAAAAACACTTTTGCATAAAAGGGAGAGGACAACCTAACTTTGGAGCAACCCCACTAAAGTGGATGCGTGGTCTCTTCCCTCACGTCTTACCATCTTCTCTCTGCTCTTAGGTCATCCATAAAACCAATCCAAAACCATTAAAACGATCTAATTCAAATACTACCTATTACCATTTACAACTTCACGACAACGATGCCAAAATGTTGGTGCAATTATATGCATAATATATTACCAAACATAAATTATCGACCAAGATTCATAATCAACAGAGTTGTTACACTATATGTGCTGGCAACAAGTGGTTTATCTATGTCTTATGAGTATATCTCAATCAAGAAACAATCAATAACGAAATACTTTATTTTTGAGATATCTGAATACTTCACACAACTTCAAACTCAAAAGATAAAACTTATAACGAAACTCTCAAACAAATACTCAATGAAAAAGGCTCTTGCTTAGATAACAAGTCTGTTCATTAGAGACTCATGAAATGAAGAGATGAACTGAGATTTTGCTTCTTGTAGCAATTGAAATCGCAATTAACAATTCACTTTATTTACTCCTAGAAAGAAACCAATCATAACCCTATCAATTCCGATCAAATCTTCTTCAATATAGGAGACAATCAATATGATTGAAAGACTTCATTACATGGAGCATGAAGGTGAGAGATGAAGTTTTATGGTTCCTATACCTACTAAGAGCAACACAATCATAAATTCAAAACAATAACAATTTATTTTAACAATCCCAAACATCTATCCAACTTTGGTTAACTAAATATCAATCTATAGAAATGAAAATGGAATTATCTACCTTGCTCAATGTATAACCATTCACTCACACTGATTTAAAATCAAATAAATCTGTATTGTACTTAGAAAAGTTTATGAATTAAAATCATTTGCAACACTCAACTATTAAGTTTTCATACTTACACAATTAACTCACAACACACAAAGACATGTACATGGAGGTTTACCTTGGTTGGGGCGGCGGGCCCTTGCCGAACCAATAAGGTACCTCTGAAGAAATTACAAACTAAAACACTTTACTTATACTCATGAATTGCACAAAATTGCATTTTCATTCCTTCAATTGATTAAGTGAATCATAAGTTCAACATTTTATTTCCCAGCATAACAATGTGTATCATTCTCCACTTACTACTTACTTTCTATCATCTACACAACGTCCCTTTTAAATAAGGTGAGCCATTATAACCAAGGTCTGAGGATAATTATCAAATGTTTTCAAAATGTTACAATTGGTGATTCATTTCGTATCTCAAGGGATGGACTTCATGCTCATGACACAAAGTGCATGAGTGATGAAGTTTATTGTTATCTCCAAACTACCTAAGGATATTTCCATCTAGCTAACTTCTTGGAATCACCACCAACATGCTCATTCAACATGTGAATCATGTAGACATGGGTTTAGTACCAGACTAGCACAATCATAAATCTGGGTACCGGACTAGCGCAATAGTGGTACCAGATGGAGTTGGTACCAGAAGAGGCATAGAGATGGTACCATATGGAGCCAGTACCAGAAGAGGCGTATAGTTGTGGTACCAGATCATTGCAGAGTACCAGATCAGGAGGGGTATCGGTACCAGATCAGGCAGAGTACCAAATCAAGCGGAGAACCAGATCAAGCTGTTGTTACAGTACTGGACTAGTGGTAGTACCAGATGGAGCTGCTTAATTAATAGTCAAAGTAATTAGGAGTGTAATAATCATTAATTATTCAATTCTAACGATTAATAAACCACACTAATCATGACTAAATGAATATTATCTCATGTACAAAACAATTGTTAAATGACATGTGTGTTGAGGAAAATAGGCAGAGAGTGCATATGTATGAGGCAAAATTGGTTAGGATATGGGACAAGATAAGGCAATTGGAGGTGACAAAAATGAGGCTCAACATTTCCCCCATGCCTTATCCATTGCATGTCCTCATGCAACGATGATCTTCAAAATTTCAAAATTGATGGTACTCCTCACTCGATCAAGCATTCCCTGAAGTTCCACCTTTCTTCAGCTCCTTAAATTCTATTTGAAATAACCTTCTATACAATATAAACTTCCTGGCCTATGCTTCACACTTCTTATCCATGTCAAAGTAGTTATGATGGAAAAGTGGACTCATGAGTAATAGATTAGATCTGTTAGTGATTTGATGTTAAGTCTTATCCAATCTGTTGTGGATCATAGTTATGAGAATGGGATGGATGTGACTCTAATATGATTATAGGATAGTTGCCAAGAGTTTTCATAACGAATTTGACTAATAGGCCCCCTGGCTAGATTACCTTTAAAATAAAAGTGATATAAGGATATTTTAGATCTCATTTGAAGAGAGGAACACATAAAAGAATACATCCCAAGATGATTAACTCATTACTTATCCAAGTTTTTAGAGATGGATCTCTTCTTGCTTAGGTAAATTGAATTACATATAATGAACCTTGAAGTGGATACTTGAAGGTTCTTAGGGACATCATCCGAGAGATATAAATGTCATCTCCTAGCCTTGATTTGATAATGATTGCTTCAGAATGAGACCCAAGGGTTTTTGTTCAGTTTTAGGTGTGCCACTTTATGTTTTTCAACTCCCTTTAACCGACATAGCCCTGCTACCAACAGGCTTGTTCAGTACCCCGATGGGTTTAGCTTAGTACCATACAAGCATGGCCCCACTTCAAACAGGCATGTTCAGTACCTTGACGGGTTTACTTGTACTTCCTGATACTTCCTTTTTATTATATTACTCAAAAGATTTACAATGATGTATACGGTTCATTGAAAACTTTAGAGTATATGGAAGGCAGGTGGTACGAGAGTGTTTTAGAGTTATTAGGCACATAATTAATTGTTTGCAATTATCCCAAGGGTGACATCATCCACTTTAGACTTAAATCTAAGCTATTCAATGTATAATGGAACATCTCGAATAATGACTAAGAGATCCGTCTAGTTAATCCTATTAGGGTTCTCATGAAAGTTCATTGAGGTTTCACAAGGGCGGTCCACCACATGAGGTTTTCATCAATACCTCCCAAGAGAAACTTGTAAAGACAAACTTGGATAAGAACTTGTTAAATCAACTAGGTTAATATTAGACATAATGGTGCCACCACGTTTAATGGATATTTCAATTATTAATCACTTTTTCGTAATGATGAGGTAATAAGACAAGTGCACCCATTATCATATAGAGATAAATGTTAAAATATCTTCTTAAATGATAGCAAGGGTGATTCATTTAGGGGTGAGTGTAGAAATGTAGGAGGAAGATGTACATGAGAGTAAAGAACAATTCAACACAAGACTTAAATGACCCTTGATAGAAAGAACATGAAAATATTAGCTCATACCTCCAATTACCTAAAGTGAAAACAATGTAAAGCACATGACAAAGATAATATCACCTTGGCATCAATACCAGATTGGTAACTTGTATAGGAACATGTTTCTTTAGTACCAAAATAGATAGTACTGAAACATGACTCTGCAATACTGAAACATGACAATACCAGAACAAAGCAGTACCGAAACATGACAGTACCAGAACAAAGCAGTACTAGAACAAAATTTTGCAGTATCGGAACAGAGCAGTACCAGAACAGAACGATACTGGAACATAATTCTGCAGTACTGGAACATAGCAGTACCAAAATAGAATGATAATGGAACAAAATTCTGCAGTACCAGAACATAGCAGTACCAGAACAAAAAAATGGAAATAAGTAATAGGGGGTAGAAACAGAGTGACATGATGGATGATTTTTTCTCATTCATGCGGACAACCACTTCACAAAGGAATTCAATGATAATATGATGGGTGCATTGGTAATCTTAGCAAATAAGAGTGGAATACACATGGAAGTTTCACTTAAAGAAATAATGATGGTGATATTGATAGTTTAGGATGGAAACTATACATGAAAACAACCAAACATTTTAACACATAATTTATATAATCCTTAATGGAAATAATGTAATAACCAACTCATACCTCCATTCCCTGAAGTGTTCTTTGTTTAAACAAGAGAAATATCAAGTATAGAACAATTTTACCGAAATTCCACCACTTGTACCGGACCACCATAGGCTTAGTACTAGACCACCACATAAAATTGTTTCTTCGATACTGGATGAAAATTTGATGAGGTATCCGAAGACGTATTCTACAAACTAGATTTTGTAGGCTTCTCCTTCTGGCTGACATACTCTGAGTATCAAGCTGTAGAAGATGCTAGCAATTATTGCTGCTTCAGGAAGAAGCATATGGATTTTTTCTGTTTAAGTATCATGCTGGAAAAACTGCAATCAACACACTGATGTAGGAATGTTGAGATTTCAACATAAGTGTCATAAAATTATTGGGTTCCAATCTCTGTAACAAGAAAAAAAATGTAGCTAAGCAACCTTATTTTGAGATGCAGAAACCTCCTCTTTTTGGAACCAAACTAACCACTGCTTATGTTGCCACTTCCATTTTATTAGAAAATAAACCTAACTACTACTGTCTCAACAGCCACTCCTGCATGCCTGAGGATTTTCATGGCCTCATGCAAACAATGTGAGATGCTAAAAAGAAGTCTACTCAGAGGGTTGCAGACATCTTCTAAAAACAAACCAATAGAACTAATTAAAACTAGATTTTTATTCATGCTTACAAATAGAAAATTCAGGGAAAATGTCAAAAGTTGAATTATTAGCTATGAATAAAATAGTTGGGAATTAACATTCAATTTTAATTTCTATTAAAAATATCACTTAATCGATCATCCTTGTGAAATAGTGGTCTTTAAAATAGATAGGTAATGTTAAAGCACAAATGCACCTTTTTTACAACTTAAGGAAAAAAAAGATATTTGAAGAAATAGGTCATGAAGCACTCCCTTAAGTGTTATATTCCGTTGACAAGGATGTCTTCTCCACTTTTGAAACCCTTCCAGTATTATGCGTGCATTCGAAGGATGAAGAGATTCCCTTTCAAACAAAATTATCATAACTTTTAGAAAGAAATCTACTATAGAAAAAAAATATCTTAAACCAATTTCTTTATTAGCTTTTGACATTCCCATGTATGAAAAGTATGAAAGATAGGTTGCATTTCACTTATGTGCAACATTTATTTATTGATTTACTATCCTAATCTAATTGAACAAAATAAAATGTCCTTCAAGTATAAGAATACTTCCAGTGAAGCCATGTGCGTAACAGGGTTAGAAATATATTCATACTTAGGTTTAAAAGATAAATTTTAATGCATATTGGAGTATGAAGGACCAACTGCTTTGATGATGAGATAAAACAATAAATAAAATTAAAAGAGTAGTGTGACCTGACAACTAATTGGAACCATCTTTCAATAGGATCAATATATTCTAGTTTCCCTTCTTTGTTTAGGTCACACAACATGTCCTCCTTTTCCATGCTACGCAGATTATCTTCTTCAAGATGATTGGTCTTTGAAGTACATATAGGATCTGCTGAGAGGCATGCTAAGAACTCCTCAATTTCAGGTTCCAATGGTTGCTCTCCATTAAATTCTATCCATGATTATTTAGTCTCCTCAACAAATTTACAATAGGAAACCGAAGGGACTTCTAAATCTTCTTGTGGAGAGACAACTAAATTCTTGATTGTTGTCAAGATATGCTCTTCCTGAGAGGCGGATATCCCAGCTGCTGCTAGAATGTGAGAAATTTCTTGGATAAACATTCTTCAAGCTCTTGATCATCCTTGAATTACTCTAGCTAGTTGGTGATCCCCGTCTCGCAACACAAATTAGTACTCGAGGGTTCTTACAGCACCCCAAACAAGATTTATCATCAAAGATCTGAATTTTAAAATTATTTGTAAAAATAAAAGACACCAAACTTGAACTCCTTGCATTAATGGGACACTGCTGTCACCAGGTTATCTGTTCACACAAGCTATCCCATCATGAAAACACAATTTTGCATAAAAGAAGGAAAAACACACTTGCATTAAAAGAAAAACACTTCTGCATAAAAGGGAGAGGACAACCTAACTTTGGAGCAACCCCACTAAAGTGGTTGCGTGGGCTCTTCCCTCACATCTTATCATATTCTCTGCGCCCTTAGGTCATCCATAAAACCAATCCAAAACCATTAAAACGATCTAATTCAAATACTACCTATTACCATTTACAACTCCCCTGCAACGACACCAAAATGTTGGTGCAATTATATGCATAATATATTACCCAACATAAATTATCGACTGGGATTCGTAATCAACAGAGTGGTTAAACTACATGTGTCGACAACAAGTGGTTTTTGGATTACTGAGAGGGGGGGTGAATCAGTAATAGCGTAATTATAATCCTTTTTCTTCAAATGTTATATCAATGTAGAATTATTATCCAATAATGAGCAGTAAGAAATAAAC
>SNQJ01S0148992.1:12359-35841 GCA_010110895.2 Picea sitchensis
CAACCATGAAAAAACAATAATGAGTCATATTTACATCAAACAATATTGGGTCCATTACCCAAACCTTTGTGCTACGGGGCTTTCTTCAAGGGTTGACATCAATGACAACCAACCTTAATCAACAATGTTTTATCTATATCTGATGAGTATAGATCAATCAAGAAACAATAAATAACAAAATACTCTATTTTGAGATATCTGAATACTTCACACAACTTCAAATTCAGAAGATAAAACTTATAACGAAACTCTCAAACAAACACTCAATGAAAAATGTTCTTTCTTAGATAACAAGTCTGTTCATTAGAGGCTCATGAAATGAAGAGATGAACTGAGATCTTGCTTCTTGTACAAATTGAAATAACAATTAACAATTCACTTTATTTACTCCTAGAAAGAAACCAATCATAACCCTATCAATTCCAATCAAATCTTCTTCAATACATGAGACAATCAATATGATTGAAATACTTCATTACATGGAGCATGAAGGTGAGAGATGAAGTCTTATGGTTCCTGTACCTACTAAGAGAAACACAATAAAAAATTCAAAACAATAACAATTGCTTATTTTAACAATCCCAAACATTTATCCAACTTTGGTTAAATAAATATCAATCTGTAGAAATGAAAATGGAATTATCTACTCTGCTTAATGTATAACCATTCACTCACACTGATTCAAAATCAAATAAATCTTCACCGTACTTAGAAAAGTTTATGCATTAAAATCATTTGCAACACTCAACTATTAAGTTTTCACACTTACACAATTAACTCACAACACACAAAGACATGTACAAGGAGGTTTACCTTGGTTGGGGCGGTGGGCCCTTGTCAAACCAACAAGGTACCTCTGAAGAAATCACAGACTAAAACACTTTACTCATACTCATGAATTTCACAAAATAACATTTTCATTCCTTCAATTGATTAAGTGAATCAGAAGTTCAACATTTTATTTCCCAACATAGCAATGTGTATCATTCTCCACTTACCACTTAATTTCTATCATCTACACAACATCCTTTTTAAAGAAGGTGAGCCATTATAACCAAGATCTGAGGATAATTATCAAATGTTTTCAAAATGTTACAATTGGTGATTCATATCGTATCTCAAGGGATGGACTTCTTCCTCATGACACGAAGTGCATGAGTGATGAAGTCTATCATGATCTACAAACTACCTAGGAATACTTCCATCCAACCAAATTCTTGGAATCACCACCAACATACTCGTTCAACACGTGAATCCTGTAGGCATGGGTTTAGTACCAGACTAACACAGTCATAAATCTGGGTACCGAACTAGCATAATAGTGGTATCGGAAGAGGCACAGAGCTGTTACCAGAAGAGGCGCAGAGTAGTGGTACCCGATCATTGTAGAGTACCAAATCAAGAGGATTATTGGTACCAGATCAGGCAGAGTACTAGATCAGGCAGAGTTCCGGATCATGTGGTTGTTGCAGTACCAGACTAGTGGTAGTACCAGATGGAGCTTCTTAATTAATAGTCAAAGTTAGGAGCATAATAATAATTAATTATTCAATTCTAACCATTAGTAAACCACATAAATAATGAATAAATTAATATTACCTCATGTACAAAACAATTGTTAAATGATATGTCTATTGAGGAAAATAGGCAGAGAGTGCAGATGCATGAGGAAAAATTGGTTAGGATATGGGACAAGATAAGGCAATTGGAGGTGACAAAAATGAGGCTCAACATGTGGTAATAAGAGGGGCTCTGCTTGCTCTTCTGTCTCTCAACACGCCATGTCTTCAACTTACAAGCCTCAAGACATAATCTCCTTAGTTACCCCTAGCCCGAGGGTGTAATAGACCCCATACTCATAATTCCTTGTAGCATCCTTGATGGCCTGAAACACCCTCATATTTTTCTCAGTGCACATATCCCCCTTGTGCTTAAGAGGCACCATATTACCTCTTCCCAAGCTCCATGAAAAGATGGTATAGATTTCCCACAGAATCCTGTGCACTCTCCTCGAAAAGCTAGGGGTCTCCATAATAAGAACAAATGCTAGAGCCACAAAATGAATTCCTTCTCCCGACGAACCTCTATCTAGTTGGAATTTGGAACAAGAGGGTGGCCACCAATATCCACCTGGATCAGACAATAACATGTTTCTAACTTTGAATAAATAAAGAGATGGATTAGTTTCATTCAGAAATAATCATTCAACTAAAATTATAGGTAGAGGCACAATTAAGCGTGTAAAAAAATATTCCATGGAAGAAAATGTTCTATTGGTCAAAGATATGAAACACAATCCACTGAGTGTAATTCAAATGTGTGATGAGGGACACACACTTAAGTTCAACTCAAAGAAATGCAAAATAAGGAAATAAGGAACAAACAAGTTAGTGGTGAACACGATAAGGACTCCGAACAACATATATGTTTTGAATGAAATTGGAAAATAAGTTGTTTCTTAGGAAAGGGAAATTATAGTTGGCTTTGGCACAGAATAATGGGTCACATGAACTTTGACAATGTATTCAAAATCAACAGAAAGGAAGCAGTAAAATAAATGTCTGAAATTTCAAAGCCAACAAATACTCTATGTAAGCATTGTTTACAGGGAAAACAGGCCAGGACCAAGTTCAAATCAAAGGAGTACTCAATGAAAAAACCATTGGAGATTGTGCATATCGATCTATGTGGAACAATGAGAACAAAGGGATTAAATGTTGAACAATACTTCATGCTACTGATTGATGACTACACAAGAATCACTGTTTTCTTTCTCAAGAAGAAGTCATAGACACTCAAACACTTCAAGATATACAAAGATATGGTTGAAACATATACATAATTGAAAATAAAATGTTTGAGATCAGACAATGGTGGAGAGTTTACATCGAAATAATTCATGGATTTTTGTGGCGAACATGGAAGAAAAAGGCAATTGTCAGCAACCAAGACACAAAAAAATAGAATCGTTGAAAGAAATAATAGGACAATACAAGAAATGGCCAGAACCATGTTGAAATATTCTAAGTTGGGTGACATATTTTGGGCACACGAAGTACATACAAGAGTTCATATCCCGAACAAAGGAATGCTTAGAAGTAATAATGATAAGACTCCCTACGAGTTATGGGAAGGAAGATCGAAAAATGTGAAGCATTTTAGAGTTTTTGGAAGCAAGTGTTATATCAAAAGAGAATATAACAGTATTGGAAAATTTGACTCCCGAGTTGACAAAGACATATTTTTCGGGTACTCAAGAAAAATCAAGGCATACAAATGTTTCAATATGAGATTCAACAAAATAGTGGAAAACATCAATGTACATATTTATGAGACAAGTGTATGAAAGCCCAAAGAAGAGAACAAAGACTCAACAAAGTAGGAAGGATAAGAGGATTTGAAAGAAGAAGTAGAAGACGTAGAAGAAACATAAGCAACAAAAGAAGAAGAGAAGACAAAAGTATAGCGAGAGGAAGATGACTAGCAAAATATTCAAATATCTCCCAAAATTCCTAGTTGGCAAGTACAAAAAAATCATCCACCAGAACAAATCATTGGGAATGAAGATGTAGGAGTTGAAACGTGAAGAAAATTATGCTCACTAAAACAAAGACATCTATCACTGTTATCCACAGTTGAACCTAACAATTTTGAAGAAGCCAACTCTGATGAACACTGGATAAAAGATATGGAAGAAGAATTGGACCAAATAGAGAAGAATGAAACATGGGAACTTGTTCCAAGGCATAAGAATAATAACGTGATTGGCACAAAATGGGTATTCAAAAACAAGCTGAACAAGGATGGACAGGTAACTAGGAATAAAGCGAGGTTAGTATGCAAGGGATATGCTCAGGTTGAAGGAATAGATTTTGAAGAAACTTTGTTCTTAGTTTCTAGAATGGAAGCAGTCAGACTGATCTCAGCTTATGCATGTTCTGATAAAATCAAAGTATATCAGATGGATGTAAAATCATCCTTCCTAAACAGAGAACTAGAAGAAAAAGTCTACATCGACTAACCAAAAGGGTTTCTACTATTAGAAATGGAAGATTATGTTTGCAGATTGAAGAAGACACTATATGGACTCAAACATGCCCCCAGAGCATGGTATTCAAGATTGAATAGGTATCTACAACAACAAGGGTTTAGAAAAGGCAATGTAGACAACAATCTCTACATTAAGGTAAATCAAGGTAGTATATTGATAATTTAAGTTTATGTTGATGACATTATTTTTGGAAGTGATGATGATAGGATGAGTCATAAATTTGCTACAGACATGCATAATGAATTCGAAATTTCATTACTTGGTGAGTTGTCTTTATTTTTGGGACTCCGCATATGTCAGGAAGATAAAGGTATTTTCATTTTCCAGACCAAGTATATAAAATAAATACTAAATAAGTTTGGAATGATACATTTCAAGCCCGTAAGTGCTTCCATGTAGACTAGTTGCAAATTGAGCAAAGATGATAAATCCAAGGATGTAGATAAGAGACTCTACAGATCGATGATTGACAACTTACTCTATGTGACAACATCGAGACCAGATGTGATGCAAGCAGTTGGATAGGTTGCAATATTTTAGGAAACACCAAAGGAAACACATGTTATGGCAGTAAAGAGAATATTTAGATATATAAAAGCAACATAAGACTATGGATTATGGTATCCAAAAGGGAAGGATCTATCTCTAGTTGCATACATAGATGTGGATTGGGTAGGAAGTGTTGATGATAGAAAAATTCCAAGTGGATCAACCTTCTACTTGGGTGATTGTTTGGTAGCCTGGTTGAGAAAGAAACAATCTTCAATATCATTGTCCACAACATAAGAAAGGTATATTGCAACAACAATATGTTGTTCACATGTTCTCTGGATGAAGAAAACTTTGCAGGACATACAGGTGGAATATAATGAGCCTATTCCGATATTCTGTGATGATACCAGTGATATAAGTATCTCTAAGAATATAATGATGCATTCCAAGATGAAACACATTCTGATCAAGTTTCACTTTCTACGGGAACAAGTTATAAAGAATAACATCAAGGTAGAGTATATTGGGAAAAAATAACAGATTGCAGATATATTCACTAAACCTCTTTCGATGGATACTTTTGAGTATTTTCGATAGAAACTAGGAGTAGTTTCAACCCCACTGTGATCTACAAGGAAGTTGGCACAGTAAGATAAGGGGAGAGCAGTAGTAATCATGAAATACTTGAATGATTTTTATAAGAGATTTACATGAGGAAGCACCATGAAGATAAACATCAGTAGAGATCATAGGCTTACAGAAAGGGGGAGCAACCCCAAGGATAAGTAACCATTTTCCATTGATGTCAAAGGGAGAGAGAAAAATAAAGGCATGGAAACAAAGATAAGAGGCATGAAGACAAGGGAAGCCAACATGACCATGAGTGTTTCCATCAACCATGTCTAAGTGTTGTCATCAATGCCAAAGAGAGAGATTGTTGAAATATTAGTTGTTGAAAGATTGGTTGTCATTAAATTGTTGAGAGATTGGTTGTCATTAATGTCAACCCTTGAACATAAGTTAACAAGCTGCATGTCAGTTGCATGCTAAAGTAGATGTAAACAAAAGTTAACAAGCTGCATGTCAGTTTCATATTAAAGTAGCTGTAAGAAAAAGTTAACAAGCTGCATGTCAGTTGCATGTTAAAGTAACTATAAAAATAAATTAAAAAGTTGCATGTCATCATGAGATCCTCATTTAAACATAGAGAAGAGTCAATTGAATATCACTTATGTGAATACTAATTAGCAGATATGAAGCTAATAAGTCAAANACCATGAAGATAAACATCAGTAGAGATCATAGGCTTACAGAAAGGGGGAGCAACCCCAAGGATAAGTAACCATTTTCCATTGATGTCAAAGGGAGAGAGAAAAATAAAGGCATGGAAACAAAGATAAGAGGCATGAAGACAAGGGAAGCCAACATGACCATGAGTGTTTCCATCAACCATGTCTAAGTGTTGTCATCAATGCCAAAGAGAGAGATTGTTGAAATATTAGTTGTTGAAAGATTGGTTGTCATTAAATTGTTGAGAGATTGGTTGTCATTAATGTCAACCCTTGAACATAAGTTAACAAGCTGCATGTCAGTTGCATGCTAAAGTAGATGTAAACAAAAGTTAACAAGCTGCATGTCAGTTTCATATTAAAGTAGCTGTAAGAAAAAGTTAACAAGCTGCATGTCAGTTGCATGTTAAAGTAACTATAAAAATAAATTAAAAAGTTGCATGTCATCATGAGATCCTCATTTAAACATAGAGAAGAGTCAATTGAATATCACTTATGTGAATACTAATTAGCAGATATGAAGCTAATAAGTCAAACTCAATGAATTCCAGTGAGGGAAGAAGTTAGTAGGAGCTGAGCGTACAGAGAAAAAGTTAAAGATCCAGGTTCCTTGTGTAGATCTGCAAGTTTCAAGAGGAAAAGTGCGAACATCCATAAGTTGCAGTGAGGAAAAGCATGAACATCCACGAGCAGACAATGTATGGGTCACGGATCTATGAAGAAAAGTTATTGAAGATCAGGGATCTAAAACTCAAGTCAACTACAGGTTGAAGGTATGTCTTCCTGTGTATGTTAGGGTGTGTTTTCTGAACAAATCAGGAACATATATGTCTTAGTGATTCATAAGCATTTGATTTGGAGAACTCTCTTGTGGATCTTGGTATGAGGTATGTGTGGTTGCAATATTGATGAGATATCAAAATCAGTAGAAACAACATAAGTATAAGAAACAAAAACAAAACAAGTTATCAATTACAACAACAGAGGTAGTGACAGATTGGTCTACAATTATATTTCAGGGTGGTTGGATGGGGAAAGGAAAGGGGGTTGTAGCCTCATTCTCGTTGGAGCCGATAAATTAAGGAGTTGGAGCTTCTTTCAGGTTGAAGCCTGCAAATAGGGGGTTGGAGCCTCCTTCCAGTTGTAGCTAGAGAAATAGGAAGTTGGTGCTTCCAATGAATGTACTCTCTGATAAATAAGAAAATCATTCCGTGGTTTTCTCCCACAGTGGGTTTCCACGTAAAGTTCTGGTGTACTGTGTTGATGTGATGTTTATGCATCAAATTATGGTGTTGATGATATATTGAATGCTCGTGATAAACTATTGAACACTATTGTAGGTTTTATATTGTTATTGAAAGTACTAATTGTGCTCATACTAATTCAATCCCCATCTCTGTATTCCAACAACTACAACCATTAGTATTCATCAATCAAATTTAAAAAGAAGAATTTTAAATGTTGTTGTTACAGAGAAATGTTACCTACGGGTAAAAGGAGAGTCTACAACAAGAGAATGTAAAACAAAAATTCAAAGGGTATGAGATTAAAGAGGATGGATTTCTTATGCACAAAAATACAATTTATGTTCCTAGTTTTGGAGAACTTAGGAATTTGGTATTAAATGAAATGCATAATGTTCCATATGCCGGACATCCCGGTTACTAGAAAAAAAATTGCAACAATAAGAGGTCAATTCTTTTGGCCTAGGATGAAGAAGGATGTTGCTGATTACATTTCCAGATGCATGTAATTTCAGAGTTAAAGCTGCACATAGACACCCAATGGGTTTGCTACAACCATTACCAATTCCTAAGAAGAAATGGGAAGTGGTAACCATTGATTTTATATCCAAGTTTCCCAGGACAACAAGGAAACATGATTCAATAATGGTAGTTGTGGATAAATTAAACAATGATGCTCATTTTGTCTCTATAAAAATGACACATACAACAGATAATATTGCATAAATTTACATGAGGGAGATTGCTAGGTTGCATGGAATACCTAAGACAACTGTTTCTAATAGAGATACACAATTTACTTCAAATTTATGGAGGGGATTTTTTAAAGGATTTGGAACAAATCAAAATTTTAGCACAACATACCATCCACAGTAAGATGGGAAGACATAGATAGTCAACCGAGTAACTGAAGACATGTTGAGAAGGGGGTTCACTTTATTTTGGTGGGGTACACTGAGGGGAAAGAGAGAGCTGGTAAAATGGATTTGTTGTGTGTGAGAAACCTATGAAAGATTGAATGTTGACTGGTTGAGAAGCTGAGTGATAGCCTGGAACTCGTCCTTGTGGATTCATAGCCCTAGCTCGGGGGTGACCTGCTGTTGAGACTTGGAACATCAATGTATAAGGTAGGGTGGAATGTCCTTGGTCTGCAACCAGTGGGTGATTGGTTTTGATAAATATAAGTGCTCTCTATCATGGTTATCTCTATTTGTATATTTATTTTCACTATATATTATTATTATTATTATCTATGAGATATGATGTGTTTATACCATGCCTACTTACTGGTTATTTCTGTGCATGACATGTTAATATTACAGTTCAAAGTTAACAATAATATTGATGAATGCATGTGTTGGTATTGTATTTATTTATTTTTGCATTATTAATTAATTGGTATCAAAATTTTTGATCAACCCAAGAGGGAAAATTTTAGAGGTACCCATGAAGTGGAACCGGTTTAGATCAGATCATTGAGCAAATCGTTTTGGGTTTGCTGATCTGGGTGCGTCACATATAACAAGGAAACACATGGAGATATTGCAAAAAAGCACAGTAATATAGTTAAACTCAGATTCTATTAATGGCTGTCTGGAATACAAAAGACTGTAAAAATGCAAAGCACACAAGCTAGGTAGAATGGTGGTATCTTATCTATGAAGATATATATGTGATGGATATGCTCATTCACAAGAAGTTGATTACAAAACGGTCAAAAAATCCTTTTAAATAAAGAATCAATGAGAAAATCCTAAGCATCCAAAACCCTAACCCCATAAGATGAAACAACAAAAGGTTTGTGGGACCCAAAGTGGTTTGTTGATATGTCAACTTCCGGGGGGAGAAACTTTTGTATACAATATCCATTTGGGGAACTCAGTACCTTGTCAGAAAGTTCTAGTCAAGGAGTACAAATTCTGTTCAGCCTAGCATCTGCCTTTGGCTACATGCTAGGTGTTGCCGAGCCAAAAAAATGTCGTTTAGGGCCTCAAAATGGTCCCATAAGTTTGGGATCCAAAAAAACTATAGAAAAGATACCAAGATGTGGAACCATTATGAATTAGTGGAACATGTGGGTGGCCAATGGTATCAACCTAGATCAATCCTCCCCCCTTAGGAAGCAATGGTCCCCATTGCGTCAAGTTCCTCCATCAGATGGGGAAACTTCTGCTAAATTTGACTCCTGGTGAGTCACTTTCCCTAGTGAAGAAGCTGCCCTACTTTGATGACCCAATATAGTTGGATGTTCTGCTAGTGGGTGCCCTTTGTCTTGATGTCCATGATCCAACTAGATTTTGCTTGTTCAATGCAATCATGATTGCGTTATTTAGGGGCCAAGTTGTCACACACCCGCTACTCAAAATCAAACTTTTTCATTGATTCCTCAACAGTCAAAATCCCCGAAGTCCTATGGGGCTTAGCACAGGCTAGCTCTTTCCTTTTTCCACCTCCATGTGGCTTTAGTTCATGACTACGGGCCGAATCAGCACAACGTCTTTTCTCACTTCGTGACTTAGTGCTACTGGAACGTCGAGTCGCTCGACTCTGCAAAACCCCGAAGCTTGGAACCGCGAAGCGCTAAACCACGACGGGGTTAGTGCGGGGCAAGTTTCTCTCTTGGGGTCTTGTCTACGTGACCCTATGCGGTGTCCACGTGGTTGAGCCAACCAAGAGCTTGTCGGTTTTTCACTATTCGGGGAATCACGATACCCGACTTCTACATTTCTCCATTCAAATCCCCAAAACTTCCGAGGTCACCAAAGTTTCCCTCCAAAGGAAGATCGATGGCCGTAAGCCTCCCCTGATCATACGGTATGGATCCTTTCGGGGTTTCGGTACTTGGGAGTTCGAAATGCAACGACTCCAAGACTCTTCGTCATTCAAATCTCCGAATTCCGATATGGAAAGTCGTGTAAGAGATTGACGACTCTTAGGAGCATGGATCCAACGGTCCACGAGATTTCGAGTATCGGGATTTCGTGACTCGTGAAGGCAAGGTTTCTTTCCTTTTTGAATCCCCGGATGCCGAAACGTCGACCAAAATCCACGTGTCCCTTCATTGGATGACGACGACCTTCCACCAAGATCGACGGTCATGGCCTTTACATATGACCGCTACTCTTTCCACAACGGGAAATGCATACACTTTCAGTTTTCGAGGTTTCAGGATCCCCGATGTCAAGAGTTCCCTGTCTCTTGAATCCCCAATTTCCGATGAGCCAATTTACCGATATGGTCCCTTACGTGTTAGCCCTCCTGGATGAACTCCTGGCCCATGTGACCACTATCTCACAAGACCGCAACCTTATCTCCTGTCGGGTTTTCGGACTTTCCACTGCCGAAATGTACTCGTCCTCAGGATTCGCGATCCGCCGAATCCCGATATGCCAATATGATGACAACTGGCCCTACAGTGGACGCTTTTCACTTTGTCGGGATTTCGGACTTCACAATTTCGAAGTGTATGGACTTCTTGTCCACGAGATTCCCGATTTCCCGATGGATGATTTTCCTTTCGGGACTTTTCCCGAAAGCTCCGATTGCTGCCACGCGTCCTCCTAAGATGGACGGTCCTGATCGCTTCTTGCGATTTAGGAGTTTTCGCTGCTGGAATACTCCGGTGTCATGTCCCTTCGATCTCTGAAATACCGACGGGCTCCCGATCTTGCCCACGTGTGCTCCTATGATGGACGACTCAGATTGAGTCTGGGATTTTCACTATGAAAATTCCCGATCTCATGTCATCATGACTCCCGATTTCATGAATGCCAATGTCCCGATGGCCACGCCTCTCATCAGGACTTTCAACCTCTCGTTTACGAGGGCTTAACCCTCATGGATCTCTTAACGGATCCGACGTCTGTCGAGTTTTTCTAGCTAAGATCTAACAACTCAGATCAATCCCACGCTGTGTACTCTCTTACTGCTCTCTGGACGGGAAAAGAGACCAACGGTCCAGATATTCCCACAGACCTTGGGGATCTATGGTCCCGATATCCTTGCTATTCACGAAGGTAGAGGAGAAGGGGCAAGGTATGTAGTGCCCTTGTTTCTTTCGTCAATCTAACGGTCGTGAATGACCTAGGAATCTTCCGACGGGATCTCGTCCGTCGATTGATGCTTATCCCTACGCTGCTACTTCAGGATTTTAAGAGGGTCATTCCTCCTCATATAGGGTTGTTAAGACTTGCGCATTCAAGTCCTTTTTCCAGGTTCTTGGTAAACCTCTCCAAGGAGGGAATCCCTGTGAAGAGGTCTATTCCGGGGCATTCCTGGAGACAGATAAGGGGAAACAAGTTCCCGAGAACGGACTGGAAGTCTGACTTGGTTCAACTTGCACATAATTACATTCACTTATCAATTAGAAGCCATGCGTGTTTTTTTTGTTATAAGCATATATCTACCATTTCTTAGCAAAACACTGCACAAACATTCTTATACTGTAATCGTTCACAATTTCACAGTTTATGAGCATATATGTCAGCATATGAATTTCAAGATGCAATATGAAAAACACTTATTAGAAATAACATCAGAAGTGGGTGCGTCTGCTGAGAGGGGTGCTCGTTTCCACCCAACCGTAGGCTTAGCGACTCCAAGAGGATTTACCACCAGCCACCCCCGAGCTAAGACCACGATGTTGCGAGACTGCGTCTCCGTTTTCCAGTGACCAGGAGCGAAGGTTGCAATCCTTCCTCTCTGCTATTACTCACTCTGCGTGTTGCCAGAGCTCTCCCCTCGCGTCTTCCCTCTCAATCGCTTCTACCCCCACGCCTTATCCTCTTGCGAGGTTGCATGTGGCGTGATTACCCTCGCGCTAATCAGGCCTGACGGCTCTACGGATAGGAGGTTCACCTCCCATCCCTCATTAAACCATCTACCCACCAGCCTGCGAGATATTTAATTCAGGGCCAGCGAGCCGCTTTTGGTTCTTCGGGCCAGTGGAGTCCAAATACGGTATTCATTCTCAATGGAAGTTAACACCACCTTCCCAGGTTCCCTCCACCGCCATCGTGGTTTGTTTTTCTGCACATCCCCTCTTAGCAGTCCTGCAATAAATTCAAAATGTTATTCACATTCATTGACCTTTTCCTCAAGGTCTATTTACATCACATATTCACATTTATGAGTTTTCCATAGTGCTTGGCCTGTCCAGTTATATTTATAAGCTGGGGGAAACAGGGTGTTACACAAGTGCTCGACTGCATCTAAAGTGTCCATGAGAGGTGGAAAATATGGGTGAAGCAGTTCTACATTAAATACCAGTTGCAAGCCAAGGAAAGGGGAAATACTTTATTCAAAATATTTCTCCCCCATAGCCTTTTTGATGGTGTAAGGCCTGTATCAGAGTGGGAATAACTTTTAATGGGTTCTTGTGACATGGTCTTTCTACAATGCAACCATACCTTATCTCCCGCCTGAAACTTGTGTGGTATCCGATGCTGATCCTAACACTATTTGTACTTGGCATTGGATTTATGAAAAATGTCATAAACTTGTTGTTGGATGTGCTATATTCATTCAAAATTTTTTGTTGCTCGATCAACCTCTATCTAAGCATGTGAGGACTCTTCCTGTGCAACTGCAATGGGCAGAGCTACATCAATGGGGTCCAATAGCTAGAACCCCAAGCACACCTAAAAAGGGATTTGGATGATAGAGCCATGGAGGGATTTGTTGTAGCTATGTTGAACATAAGGATCTATCTCATCCCATGTGCATGGATGTTTGGAATTGTACATCCTCAGGATATGGACAAACATCATGTTGACCACCTCTATTTGTCCATCAGTATGTGGGTGGAAGGCAATCAATTTGGTCAGCTTGGTGTCCATCATCGACCATAGGATGGACCAAAAAGTACTTAGTAACCTACTATCCTGTTCTAAAATATTGGTTTATGGGAGCCCAAAATGAACCCAAGCACGTTCAAAGAAGAGCTTAGCGGTGGCCTCAATTGTGATGCTCTTCTTGTAGGGTGTTAAAACCGTCAGCTTAGAGAATTGATCAATGATCATGGAGACACAATCATTCCCATGCTTGGCTGAAGGTAGAACAAACATGTAATCCATGGAGATGGACTCCCAAGGCCTACCAGGAGTATGCATAGGGGTGTATAGCCCCTGTTTCGTGATGGTAGGTTTGTAAATGACACAAAAAGTGCAGGATCTGATGTACTTGCAGACATCTTCTTGAAGCTTCGACCAATAAAAATGATTTTGCAGTACTGCCATTGTTTTTTCCACACCAAAGTGTCATGCCTCCCGACTATAATGAGATTCCCAGATAAGCATAGCAAACACACTTGAAGGAATGAAAAGATGGACCAGATGGAATAACAGTCCATCCTGGAGATGAAAGCCTAGAACTAGTTTTACTACACTCAATGTATGATAGGGAGCAACAAAGTTAAATTCACTATTGTATAATTATGGCCACCTAGACATCTCATGCCCACAAGAGTTAAGAATTGGTTTTAGTGCCATAATCAGGGGTCGAGTGAGGCAATATTTACCAAGGTTGGTGCTATCCTTCTTGTACTTTATGTTCAAGTGGAATTGCTACAGGTACACGGACCACTTTTGATGGCGGTCATTTTGTAACTTTCCCTATGTCTACATGAATTGTAGAGGCCTATGATCAGTGTGGATGACTGTTTGCTTCCCTAGAATGTAATGCTTCCACTGTCAACATGCTTGCGCAATGGAGTACATCTCTTTTTCATAGGTGGGGTATGTGCGAATAACATTAGATAGTGTTTCACTGTGATAGGCCACTAGATTCCCATGCTGAGTGAGGACTACATCAATAGCATAATCTGAAGCATCCGTCTCAATCTCAAATGGCTGTTGCAGGTCTGGTAGCATAAGGACTATTTCTGAGTGGAGGAAAAATTTAAAATTCTTGAATGGTTTCTGCTGGGACGCAGCCAAAACAAACTTGGCCTTCACTCCACCCTTGTTCATGTCGCCGAGGACCCAAGTGATATGAGATAACCCAACAAAAACTTGCGGTAGAAGTTGGCGAGGCCCAAGAAGATGCAAAGCTCGGTCAGTGTCTTCGGGGCCAACAAATCCTGGATGACTTGGATCTTGGTCGGTTGCACGTGCACACCCTTCTCATCCATGATGTATCCCAAGTATTGGATTGCCTGTATGATGAAGGAACATTTATCCATTTTGGCATATAACTTGTGCTGTCGCAAGGTGCCCAAGTCTTGCTGAATGTGCTTCAAATGTTCCTCCCAGGTCTTACTAAATATGAGGATGTCATCCAGATAAACGACCACAAAGGAGTTTGTGAATAACCGCAATATATCATCCATCATCCACATGAATGTGGCCAGAGTATTAGTCAAGTCTAAAGGCATGGTCAACCACTCAAATAAACCTTCTTTAGACTTGAAGGCTATCTTCCATACATTAGTTTTCTCAATCGACACTTGGTGGTAACATGAAATCAGATCAATCTTACTAAATTTTTTTTCTTCCTTGAGCTAATTGAGAAGATCATCAATTTGGGGGATTGGGTACTTTTTTTTTACTGTGATCTTGTTTATGGCTTTGTAATCAAGACACAGTCTCCATGTCCAATCCTTCTTTTGTACTAGAAAAATTGAGCTCTCGCAAGGTGAAGATCTTGGTATGATTTGGCCCTTCATAATTAGTTCTTGGATCTAGCGTTTGATTTCTTCATTCTCCATAAATGAACATCTATATATAGGGCCTTTAGGCAGAGGATCACTTGGTGTCAAATCAATTGAGTTCTTGACCTGGCAATGCAAAAGCACCCAATAGGCAATGCAAAGATGTCTTGGTGCTCTTCTACTATCTTGTCCACCTGCTGCTACTATGTATATAGACCCCATGTAGAGGTTTGGAGGTTGCAATGTCCTTCCATTCACTTTTCAACTGAACTATAAAGAGGAAAAATCTCTCGGTTTGAGAGACCACCTTTCGACACTGCTTCGCAGAGATCAAAGAGACCATAGTAGTTAGGGCTTCCTCCAGTAGCTTGTAGAGTTGACCTCCCAAAGTAATAATGAGACCACGGGGCCTAGATTCATAAACAACATGATTCTTCCACATATATGGTTTCCCTAAAATAACATTACAAACTTCAAGTGGGGAAACATCACAAAATACCTTGTATTTGAAGGTTTTGATGCAGTATTGCAGGAAATGTTGCTGGATGACACTGATGTCTTGTCCCTAGCTGAGCCAATCGATGGTTTATGGTTGAGGATGCATCATATTTGTTAGGTTCAACCTCTTGAAAACCTCTATTGATATTAGGTTCTTTGGATACCGCTGTAAAAAATGAAATGGATGGGGGTCCCCTTCACCCACATTTATGAGTGGAAGAAACACTCCCCTTCTTCAGGCTCCTCTAGTTCCTCTAGCAAGACTTTTGTGGTAGCGACGGTGACACTTGATTTTGCATTAATGATTTATTTTCCCTTATTCAATTCTAAACTAGAGTCTTAGTCGACATATGACTCTGAGGCTTTCTTCTCAACCAACAATGACTGTTTGGAGTGACATTCATCAATGTTGTTCCAAGGGGTTTTTTGGAACTCACACTACTTTCAAGTGTAGTTATTCTACTTCCTGTTACCCTTCTTTATTGGTGGCTTTGACTAGTTTTCCTGGGGTTGGCCATCCTTTATTTGTACTATGCTTTGGAATTTAGGGTCACCTTTAGTTTGTTTATGCTGTGATGGGTTTGTAGAGATGAAATCCCTTATATTATTTTGCTTAAACTTTTTCTCTATATTTACAACATATCAGTGAGCGACTTCCAGTGAGGAGACGTCCAAGAATTCCATATCTATTTGGCTGTACCTATGTAGACCACTGTGGTACTTCATGACCAAACGTCGTTGAGAGTTTCTAATACGCATATTTGTGTGCAAGGTATGGAGGATGTTGGTGTACTCTGACACCATCTAGTCTCTCTCTTGATGCAAAGTTATCTATCTCATGTACTAGTCATCATAGTTTCCAACATGACAATATTGATCCTTGAGGAAATCCACCCAAGTGGGTTATGGCCCAAAAATTGCAGATTCATCTTCAACATGTTTCTCATAGTATTTTTCCCACCAATATCTAACACGGGGAAGAACTTTAAGGAGCACGAAGGTAATTTTTTCATTGTTGGAATTTTTTTGGATAGACAAATAACCCTCTAGCAGACTTCACGATTTTTCCAAAGTGTCGGCATCTATCTGGCATTCAAATAAAGGAATATCAAATTTAACTTATACCTTGAAGGGTGTCACACCTCTGAAGTGACTGCTGGTTGAATGTGTTGTGTTCATTGTTGGCAGTCATTGAAGGACATGGGAAAAATTATACATCATATTGTTCCTCTGTTACATGAGGGATTTCTCGAGCAACAATTTGATAGGATATCCTACTCCTTCGTCTCTCTTTTATTCTGCCATGGGGGGCTTCTTGGGATGGTGAGAGCGGTTGTCCTCAAGAGAAACTAGTTCGATACCCAACTATCTATACCATGACCTCGTCAAGAACATGCACTAAGAAATGTCAAGGAGTAGACTACTCTAATACCACTGATCCATATTATTTTGAGAACGAAATAATGGAAGAGATATAACAAGGAAACACATAGAGATATTTCAAAAAAAAAATAATAATATAGTTGAACTCAGATTCTATTAATGATTGTATGGATTACAAAAGACTGTAAAATTGCAAAGCACACAAGCTAGCTAGAATGGTGGTAGCTCATCTCTGAAGATAGAGATGTGAAAACTATGCTCATTCATAAGAAGCTGATTTTAAAGAGGCTGAAAAATCCTTTTAACATAAATCATCAATGATGAAACCCTAAACATGAAAAACCCTAGGAGATGAAACACCAAAAGGTTTGTGGGCCCTGATGTGGTTAGTTGATATGCTAACTTCCTGAGGTTGAATTTTTTTCATATGATATCCTTTTGGGGCTCTCAGTACCTCGTCAGAAAGGTCTAGCTGAGGAGTACACATTTCTTTCAACCTAGCATCTACCTTTCATTAAATATTAGGCGATATTGAGCCAAAAAAACGTCGTTTAGGGCCTCTAAACGACCCCGAAAGTTTGGGACCCAAAACAACTGTAAAAAAACTGCCAAGATGTGGAACCATTATGAATTAGTGGAACATGTGGCTGGCCACTGGATCCACTTGGATCAACATGGAACTACTAATTATTGATTGTACTACCAAGGAAGACAAAGATTGGACAGAGTGTTGGACATACATGGGTTTGTTAATGTAGACTAGGCTAGAGATCTGTATCGTAGAAGATATACAAGTGGGTATGTGTTTAACTTGTTTCAAGGAGAAGTCAATTGGATGAGAAAACGACAGGCTGTAGTGGCACTCTCAACTATAGAAATTGAATACATGGAAACCACTCATGCAAGCAAGGAAGAAATATGGTTACAAAGATTGTGTTCAAGTATTAGGTTGGTACAACGAGTTGTAAGGATAGATTTTGATAGTGAGAGTGAAATATTCCTAGCAAGAACCTATATTATCATTCAAAGATAAAGCATATTGATGTTCAATATCACTTTTTGAGAGACATGGTTGAAGGAAATAAGGTGTCGTTGATTAAGGTGAAAATTTGGAGAATGTTGTAGATTCATTAACAAAATCTATGAGTACTAAGAAGTTCTCTTGGTGTATAGAATCTATGGGTGTTTCTGCCTTGGATTGTTGACTATGTAATCCTATAACCCCCTATATATAAAGGAAACAACAAGTGGGAGAATGTTGGGTATGTGTTATATTCTTTGCACAACCAAAACCTAGTGTTCACATTGCACCGAGCACACGGGGGGTCACATTAGGGTTGCAGGGGGGCACAAATTCCCCTGCCCAGGGGGGTCACAGGGGGTCACAGGGGTTTGGGGGTAGATCCCCTAAATATGTTTTTGGCAGTTTTTGCGTCTATTTTTAATAGTTTTTCAACACATGGTTTTCACCGATGGTTGTCTAATTCCGGTTAAGGAATTAGGGTTGTTGACTAATCTAGGTCAATGGATTAGGGTTTTTGGATGCCACTAGATCATATATATATTGTATTGTAAACAATGAATATATTTGATGAATAAAATATTAGAGGTACAACTCTAAACAGGTTGTTGGTTTTCCAGGTTTGGGTTTCTAGGGTAAAATCTATGTGTAATGTGTGTGTGTGTTCCATTGTATCTTTTTTGTTTTTATTGAAATTGTGTTTGCGATAATTAATTTTAAAAGGTTAAAATCTACATTGAACCACAAATTGGATGGGGAAATATCCCAGGTAGAATCATTGCAAATATTGTGATGTGGATGGACACATAAATGATAAGTGTTGGACGCTTCATCCATAACTACGTCTATAATGGTATAAGTCCAAGAAGGTAGTAGTGATAGCTACCAAGATGGATAAAACAATGGTAGAGAGTAGGTCCAATGCAGATGAGAACTTAATATGCATCACATTACAACAATGAAAGGAAAGTGGAGAGAGAAGTACACTTTTCCAAATCAAAGTTCAAGTGAAGAATGAGAAGGAAAATGATTTGTTTGATAGTGGTTCTGAAATCAATTCGATTTACAAATCCCTACCTCATGAGCTTAGTCTAGAGATACATGATCTAGGACAACCATGTTCATTAGGGTGGATACAAGAGAAATCTTCCACAAGGATTACCATAAGATGTAAGATCAAATTTTCCATAAACATTATGTCGAAATGGTTTGTTAAGAAATGCTTGGTTGCATATTTGTAGATTAAATATCGAAGGCCAATACCAATGTAACCCAGATTTGCAAGTTAAATGACCAAAATAATTAGATTCCAAAGGTATTGACAAAGTCTTTTTAAGCATGTATGGTTTACAAAGTATGAAAAAAACAGGTATTAGCTTATGCATTTTCCCTCCACATAATTTAATGTATTGTTAAGTTGGCCTCAATACCTTTTATTTAAGTGTTGGTGAGGGTGGAGAAAATGCATAGTATGGATCATGAGAAAAGAAGGTAATTACCTCTTCCCTCCACCCCAAAGGAAGGAAACTGAGAAAAATGAGGGTGAGGCAAGGGCATGGAGAATCAAAAAATGGGGAGTTATCTCCACCCTCTACCACAAATCATATAAAATAGGACCTAATACAATGTGGAGACAATGCGTGATGGGCTTGGACTATACCATGGACTATTAAAAAAGGAGAGTATTACTTATCCACCCTCTACACCAACTAAAGTAGTTGTACATGGATTGACTAGAGCACTTGAAGCAAGATCGCTATGGCCTAAGCATTACACCAATGACCACATGACACGTGGTAAGAAGAAAGCGCACAAAAGGAAAAATGGGCCACCATGAGAATACTCTGTAACATATGAGAGCTTTCCATGTGGCATCCAAATAAATGAATAACAAGGTCATGCATGGGGATTTAATTCCATTGTACATGATGACTCTTATAATAGACTTCATGTGGGTGTTTGGCATTTTGAGTAAAGGAAATAGGAGGACACAAACGATAAGGATGCACTGCCTCTCAACCCATGTCAATGAGCACAAACTAACCCTGACAACTACATATGTGTAATGAATTCTAGGTCTCTCGACCTTCCCTAGGAGTAACATAATTGAAAAGAAAGAGGAAATAAGGATGCCTATATAAGATAAAGAGCATGAGAATAAGGTTTTAACATTTCATTCTATGGTCTCATTGAAAGGTTGGAGAGACAAAATAACTCTCACGATATTGGGATTCTTCCAAGATGGAAGGACGAAGAGGTGGAAGACAAGCCTATCCAAGGGGAATGAAGAGTATCCTAGCACACAATTGTAGAAAAAGGTAAAATTAAAAATATACAAAATCTATGCAAGAGAGTGTATTAATATTGATTGTAAGATCCATGATAAATGCAAAAGAGCCAAACTAGCCATTTCTAACTGGATTTTCCTGCCACTAGGTTCTCCATAGTAATTCTTTGTGTATTTCATGTGTGTGATTGTGTTTTTTTAACATGAAAAAAAGGATTATATTCAATATTTCAAATTATAAATACATCCACATGTCCTTACAACACTTCCATATCCTTAGGTCTTTGCATCTTCCTATCACAAAAGAAACCCAAAGGGTAGTCTGAACTTAATAATTACAGTATTCCTTAGGCTATTTTATCCCTATCTATACTTTTGAATACCAAAATTTTAAACACATCATTTCTTGCATAGGTCGTTCCAATACATGCAAACTAAACTTTCGACTATATTGGAGAAAAAAGGTACATTTTTTTTTGTATATCAATAGGAAATCCAAGCATATATAGGAGCAATACCTTCCTCCTTAAATTCTTGTTCAAACAACATTATTTCCTACAACAATAGAGCCTCTTTATATGTTTTTATCTACTTGATCATATCTATAGATGTGAGTAGAGGATACATTATAAAACTTCTTCCTTGCCTCCAAAACCCTTTCCACGATTAGATTTAACACCAATTTTTCTATATTATTCTTTCCATTTTCCCAAACTATAATCAATTTTCAATCTCCCATAACCTACAAGCTACCAATTCTTGTATCGAATGAAAATTTTTAGAAGAAACCATAATGCATAAAAAAATGCTCTATTGTTAGTCCTTTGACCTACTACATATTTGAATAAAATAAAATGATTTTATTCTCTAAATAAAATGCCACCAGCTCCACACATACATGGAGTTCCTTAAGAGACATCATTAAAAACACCAAGCCACATTTTTGTTAAATTTTTGAGCCTTCAAGATTCTTTGTTGCTTGGATTTTGTTGGATGACATGAATTGTGGGGATTTTCTTCAAGATTATTTCTGGTTTGATGGATGACATGAATTGTGGGAATTTTCTTCCCTTGAAAATTCACATCATTTCTTGCTATCCACAACCACCACACAAAAAAACAAGATAGTTCATTGTGTTCAACCACTATCTTGTCCTTATACCAAATTTTATAACAAGCTTCAAGGGAATCCCCTCTCCATTCCAAATTAACATTTGTTAGTTTTACTGGTTCACTCCAAACCTCTCTTGCATAAGGAGATTGCACAAATAAATGGTCCATTGTTTCTTCATTTTTTTACACATAATGCACCTTCTTGGTCCATTCCAATTCCTTTTTTGACCATCATCTCTTGTTTGAATCTTATTTTACATTTCCAACCATTAAAAAATCTCGGTTTTGAGTGGACTATTTAACTTCTAGATTTTTTTCCACCACCACTCATTTTCCCCTACTTCTTTCTCCTCCATATTGGTTACATATCACAACTTTGTTGTGTAAAAACCTTTAGTCTTAGTCCATTTCAATTCTTCATCTCCCTCCTTTAGTTTAAGGGAACTATGTTTTAATCTTTGAATATGCCGATTCCACTCCTCAAGCATTTTCTCCTTGCAAATCTAGTTCATTTATATTTTTCCATCCTTGGCTCCATTAAGTATCTAGGTCTGGTTCACTTGCATTCACTAGATTGACAATTCCTTGATCATGGAGTGCTATTTTTATAGGTTTACAAAATTTGTAATTTTCTAAATATCCAACCCAAGGATCTTATTCGATCCTTACTTTATTCCCTTTGTCCACTTTCTAAAACAACCCACTTTCCCATTAATGGAAGTTGATTCTCTCACCACTGCTTTCTAGCATATTGTTGCACCATTAGATGACTTCCTTTCTCACGTCATTTAGTGCTCTAAGATCTTGACTGTGGATATTCTTACTTCTTTACTCTTCCACAAAGTCCCTTGTTATGAATAATCCTCCAAAGACTCTTATTTTATAATGCTTTCTTAAAGATACAAATGTTTTTGAGGCCCCACCCACCTTCTTCTTTTTGTCTTGCAATATTATTCCATTTTATTAAAGGAATCCCCTCATTTTCTCATTTCATTATCCACAGGAACTTGAAGCACTTCCTCCTATTTTATCCACCATATTTTTTGCGATATGTGCTGAAGGCATCTAGTATATAGGTATACCTTCCAACACTAATTTAACTAGAGTACCTACCTCCTCGAGATAACCATATGTAGCATGAGTTTGTCATTCTCTCCTATATTTTCAAATACAACCAATTCAAATCTAATAAATTGTATTCACTGGGTTGCAAAAGGAATCCCAAATACTTAATTCATTTATCCAAAGGAGTTGAAGAAATAGGAACAATTCGTGTTATTTGGCTTTCCACATTTTCCCCTAGTTCATTGAAAGGAATACAATATTTATGGATGTTTACTTCCATTTCAATAGATTTGCAGTAGAATTCTAAAATGAATTTATATTTCTTCATATCATTTACTACTCTTGTTCCAAATATCATTACATCATCTACAAATAAAAGATGGATAAAAATTATGGATCCTCCCACCCTGTTGCCTCTTATGGCCCCTTCCCTCTCTGAAGTTGTAATCAACCCACTTAATTCTTTTTCCACCAACAATAACAATAAATAGTACATTGGGAACCCTTGCCTAAGATCTCTTGTAGTGTAAAAAACATTGGAGGGAGATCCATTAACAAGAACTACAAAAGATGTCAAGGAAGCCAAAATCCAAATCACAGTTTGAAATTTCATCCCAATTTGAATGAGAAACAATTGTAAATACAACCAACAAACTTAACTTTATCACAAGCTTTTGGCAAGTCAATTTCATTACCATAGATGGTAGGTTTTCAACCTTTGTAGAACGCATACCTTCCTGCACTGAGCCAACAACATCAAGAGATTGATCTTATGAGATAAACTGTGACAACAAATTCTTCAATCTATTTGCCAAGATCTTTGTTATAATCTTATATATTGAGTTACATAAAGAAATTGGTCTACAGTATTGAAAGGACTCTAGATCATTCTTCTTTGGAATCAGTGTTATAATTGTTGCATTCAAGGCTCCCAAAATATTTCTCCAAGTTCTAAATTTATATACAACTCTTGAAAAATCATCGTCTAACATATCACAAAAAATAAAATAGAATTCTACTATCCATCCATATGGACAAAGACTTTTGGCCTTTTTGAAAGAGTACATGATAAATTTGAGTTCTTA
Organism: Picea sitchensis; assembly: GCA_010110895.2. NCBI lineage: Eukaryota > Viridiplantae > Streptophyta > Pinopsida > Pinales > Pinaceae > Picea > Picea sitchensis. Next base: position 35,536 of record SNQJ01S0148992.1, read on the forward strand.
TTTGGAATTTTTTTCTCATAATCTTCATTTTGTTGCTCATCTATCAGTTTTGCAAACATAGAAACTACTTTTAGGACTTTAGCTATATTTTCACTTACTGTTTCCTGTAATTGAGAATTTAGGTACTTCTACCTGCCTTAGCAATTTCATTAAACATTCTTTTTGTAGTGTCCTCTTGTTTATATATTTCCCAAATCATGTTGATTCTTTTTCTTTGTTTTGCATAATTCTAGAAAAAATAGGTATGTTCATCACCCTCTACCATATCCAAATAGCCTTGTTCCATAACCTCCATTCCACCCCTTC